>OX451414.1:7496723-7627815 GCA_949629135.1 Eremobia ochroleuca
GTTGTATAAGTCTCATGCGTGGCCGCCATTTTTGAAAATGGCGCGAAAATAGGTATCGAAATCAAAAAATCATTTATTCAAACGAGGCTTTTATCAACACTTTTCGAACGTCAAAATTACAAAAGACAGTCCCCCAAAACGCCCGCCCTTTACCACATCCTAGTGCTTTCGCTGGGGAGAAGAAGTGGCGCAACAAACTCCCCAGCAGCACAGCTGTCTGTTCAGCTAGAAAATACTTGATTGAATACAATACAAGGTATGTAAAGTAATTACCATTACGAGACA
This sequence comes from Eremobia ochroleuca, assembly GCA_949629135.1. Lineage (NCBI taxonomy): Eukaryota > Metazoa > Arthropoda > Insecta > Lepidoptera > Noctuidae > Eremobia > Eremobia ochroleuca. The sequence continues at coordinate 7,497,009 of OX451414.1, forward strand.
CAGAACACTAAATTAATATACATATCCTACTTCCTACTATAATATTATAAACGCGAATGTTTGTGAGTATGAATGGATGTTTGTTACTCCGTCACGCAAAAACTACTGAACGGATTTTGATGAAACTTTACAGTAACATAGCCTATACATCAGAATAACACATAGGATACTGTTTATCCCGATATTCGCACGGGATCGACACCTATGCGGGTAAAACCGCGGGGCGCTGCTAGTTGATGAATATGGGTATGCCAGACTCCACATAAAAATCTTCAAACCCCTTTGTATCTTACACGTCAAACACTCACAAAACCAAATAAATTAATGCTGTTTAAAAGAAATATGTATAAAGTATAATATATATATACCTTAGCAGTACCATATTTGTCAACATTTTGCACAATCTGTAGCGCTGAGTATTTAGCTTCCAGACGCTTTTGTTTAGTCTCTGGCTTTTCTCCCTCTGTAAACAACAATAGAAACAGAATACAGCTTGCAAATATTGAATAAATGGGATTTAGTGAACGCAACGATAAAAGATGTTCATGATGTTTTAAAATGCATGGAGGCTTTTTAAACCGTTGCACATGTGCCCTTTGAGTTCACAGACGTCACCCAGATTAAGTCAGAAACCCTCGGACACCCAGATCTTACACAGATGTTCTCAACAACGGACTAAGTGCGGAAACTAAACCCATAACATAGAACATTGAGATGAAGAAAAGATTATTGTGTTTCTGCTATCTCTCTCTTCTCTTATCTCTCTCTCTCTCTCTCTTCTCTTATATACAACATTATTTTTAATATATGGCAAACCCGAAACACGTGTCTAGTATTTTTATGTAAAGAATCTATGTACAAAATTTCAAAACCGTAATATGAAAAATCACGAAGTTATAAGCTTGTTATGTTACCTGATTGTCCGTACAAAAAGATGGTTACCACTTACCACGCGCCGTCGGCCGACCGGCTGTGTGACCTGTGTTGTGCGCATATGATTGCGGATATGTACTTGTGTTGCTCGGTGTCCAGCTTATAAGCTTTTTTAAATATTTTTGGGACAAAATATAATATGGTGGAAAAATTATTGGAATCGATTTTTTGGGACAAAATATAATATGGTGGAAAAATTATTGGAATCGATTCAGTTACTTATTCTCGAACAAACTATATTCAGGTTTGCAATATACTAAAAATAATGTTGTACATGTATCTATATATCTTTCTCTCACTCTCTTCTCATATCTGTCTCTCTCTTTCATTCTTATCTGCAGTCTGGATATCATTATTCTGTCATGCTAAATTGTAAGACTACAAGAGCTTGGATACGTTAAATATTTCTTATTATTGTCTTACCTGCAGCGAATGGTCGTGGTAGAATATTCTGGAATGGTGCCGCGTGCAATAAATCTGTCACTTCTTCTTGACTCAGCGCCTAAACAACACATGTACCTTAGATTAGTTTATATATAAAGGAAACAGGACGATGGGCAAACAAAATGTAGTTGTTTTTCTGTCATAAATTCATGATAGTTTAAAGGAAAAACAAAAAATACTTGATTAAAAATTAACCTCTCGAGCAGGCGTCCTACGATATTATCCTGGAACGATTAGGTAAAAACAGATTTTCAAAAGAAATTGTTATTCTCATATCTGTCAGGATCAAATATGGGTCAAATTCAGCTTCAAAGGTATTTACTTCTTGGTTGTTATTTTTATTTTTTAGTCTCTCACTAAAATCTGTTTTCCATTTTTACCTGTTCGATAAGCATACCGATACAGAAGAGAATGATGTCCAGCTCTCTGATGGCATGGAACTCAGTGAGTTGAGCGAGGTAGTAGATGGTACCAGTACTCGGGGATTTATGATACACAAGAAGTGTTTTGTTACCCTTGAGATGTCTTGTTCTGTTGTTCTCTTGAGATCTTTAGGGTAGAGATTAACCCCAAGATGTCTTATTACCCTCGAGTCTTTTTACACCCACATATTTATTTGGTCACCTTATTTATGTTTTGCCTTTTTATATATTTTTTTATTTGCCGCGGTTTTTTCGTGGATGGGTGACCATCTTCACATACCAAGGCCCTCCGTGCCTCCGAAAGCACGTTAAGCCGTTCGTCCCGGCTGTCATTCGTGGATCTTTGACAGTGTCGTTACGGGTCGTCAGTAGCTCGAAAGTCTGATGACCAGTCTTACCAAGGGGTATCGTATTACCCAGTAACTGGGTTGTGGAGGTCAGATAGGCATTCGCTCCATGTAAAATACTGGTATTCAGCTGCATCCGGTTAGACTGGAAGCCGACCCCAACATAGATAGTTGGGAAAAGGCTAGGCAAATGATATTTATTTGGTCACCGATACTAATGTATCTTCTCTTAACTGTTCGATAAGCATACAGAAGAATATGATGCTGCCTAACTCTCTGACGGCATGGAATTGAACGCTCAGGGTATTGCACGATATCGGTGAGTTGAGTGTGGTAGTAGATAGGGAAATATGATACACTCGAAATGTTTTGTTACCCTTGTTGTGTGTCGTTATCCTCGAGATATCATGTTACCCTTAAGATGTCTTTTTACCCTCTAGATGTTTCGATACCCTTAAATTAATTTGTTACCCTCAAGGTATGTTTGTTAAACTCGAAGTGTTTTTTGATCACCAGTAAATAACATAGTATCTTCTCTTACCTGTTCAATGAGCATGCAGAAGAGGATGATATTGCCCAGCTCTCTGAAGGCATGGAACAACTCAGTGCGCGCGTCAGGGTACTGGACGATGTCGGTGAGTTGAGCGTGGTAGTAGCCCAGGACTCCTGTGTAGAGAGGACACGGTAATTAGTTATATCATCTGTACAATATTAAGCGTACGAAACACTCAAGAGTGGATTGTTATCCAACACACTCCAAGGGTAACCAAACACATTACACATCCTGTGTTTGGTTACCCTTGGAGTGTGTTGTTACCCTAGGGCTAAGTTGTGACTCAAAGAGTGGGTTGTTATCCTCAGATTGTTTGGTTACCCTTGGAGTGTGTTGTTACCCTAAGCATGAGTTTTTACCCTAGGAGTGTGTTACCCTAGAGATGTTTTGTTGCCCTAAGTGCTTGTTTATTATCCTAGCAGTATTCAGACTTACCGTTAGATCCATAATCATATCGTGGCAGTTTGCAGTGCCTGGGCATTGCAGCCGCTAGTGCCCTCGTGAACTGCGCGATAGTGCCGTGCAAGAGGCCTCGCGCTACGTCGAGCAGTTCAGAGACTACTACGGCTACTCCCTGGTAGCCTAGGAGGCGGACTAGTGCGTGTAGGTGTTGAGCGCCTACGAAGCCTGGGAAATAAGAATAATTAATTGTATCTCAAAAAAATCGCAAAGAATGTGCGCATGTCAGTTTGACGCGTTGTTCGCATGTGGTGTCGTAGATACCGCTACAAGTCCATACGAATATCCCGTATCGAAAAGTCGTTACGGGATCTTCGTATGGACTTTTATTTCATGATGATTATTCCGGGATTTATAAAAGGCGGTCTTATCCACTTTGTGTTGCTCACTTCTTTGAAGTTTAGGTAAATATAATCTCATATCTAGTAATAACTTGAAAAACATTTATGTTCCGAGATACAGAGTAGTATTCTACCGTTTTGTTTTTTGTATAAAAAATATATTTTTATTTCTCTGTCTTTGATCCTACACTATGAAAATCCGAACTTATATTTGTCTACCTGGTATTAACTTGAGAGCCCTGACACTCGTAACACAAGTTCAATCTTAGCTTAACCTACAATTTATAAGTCTTAAAATGGTATGATATTTCAAGTGGTAAATGTAAATTGTTAAACTGGAAATAAAGATTTTATTATTATTATTTATTACTGTTTTAAAGTGAATCTTTTATTACATCGTCTCAAACTTTTTCGTCTGTGTGTTGCATGTCGCGTGACGGTCGGCCGTGGAGTAGGGATAAAGTGAAAGGCGCTCGTCAGAGCAGCCGAGGCCAATATGGCGGCGCCTATAGTTCGCATCAGCTGACCGTGTAGTGTATAGACTATTACTCATTTGTGTTTTTAGTTAAATGTCTATAATGTGAAAAAAAGTTTCACTTTTACCGTGGTTTCATAAAAACCACACAATCCTTTATTTGTTCTCCGTATCCTTTGTTTTCTTTTTCTTACCTACGTATTGCGCGTACTGTGCAGAATAAGCAAGGCTGAGTTGCTTGGAGCCCCACAGCAATGCATGTCCGTATTGTTGGGGCTTTTCTCGGGACACACCCGCCGCGAACTGTATGCCACGACATTTCACGAATCTGGAAATATTTGTACAATTAGACACACTTCTGGATAGACAAGATAATATTTTTAATTATTTGCCAAATAATTTAACCCGAACGTATCTGAAAGTGGTGTTACATTGAAAAAAGTTTATATGTTTCATGTTAAATGAAAAATATAAACCGTTTAGTAGTGTACGTGTTTAAATACAACGTGTAACGTTAAATGCGCAAAACCTCAGACACCCCAACTGATTTGTAATTCAATTGAGAGAATAATTCATTAAAAAAAAAATGTAAAGGTTTTATGTGCTGTTTTAGTTTTACTGGCCATTCTGATCGTTTCTTGCGTCTGCGACGACGCTTTATCGATGGAGGAGTCGTCACCGGGCCGCTGCGCCGCGCTCACATTGGCTTGCGTGACATATTAATAAATAGACACGGCAAAGATTTTTTGAATAATGTGACCTATATTTTGTCTCTGCATCACCCTAAGGTTGACTGGTAGAAAATGTCTCAGGCATTAAGTCCGCCTTTGTACATTAGATCCCAATGTGGCCCATCAGCAGGTAAAAGGTAATCCATGACTTTTCGGACACCCAGTATAGTTAGTAATACTTTATTACTTACTATATTCACACAATAATAATAGTACTATTTAGTAATACTTTATTACTAACTCTATTCACATACTGAATTTTATAAAAAAATAATCGAAAAGTACAGTTTTTATTACCAATAGTATCTTTGAAACACTCTCCTGTAAAATTGGAGGTTGTGGGTTACAACAATTTACGTGGGAGGCATCGAATTGTGAAAAAATGTTATAATACTACTTACCTATCCGTAGCAGCGTTATAACAATAATTCGGCAAGAAGTCGAAGTTCAGTTCCCAGAAGACATGTAGGGTGATTCTCCCGTATGGAGCGAGCACTCCATGGTCACTCTCTCTCAAAATGGCGTCGAAGTCGTCCAGTGTGAGGTACCGGCTCAGCAGTTTGTGGCAGAGGCGGTTCACGGAGATCAGGCCTTCGAGTTCCTATGAAGAAAGATGTTTTGTAGTTAAAGCCGCGTTTGGAAAACGCAAAAAAATAAATCAGACGTCCCATACATTTGGGTCGAGTAGATATTCAAGTTTTGTATGGGACAGATATACTGCATGCTATTTTTTGAATGAATATGAATAACTTTCACTATGGAAACAACTCTGAGATCACGAAAAAAAATCAGCTGTTTCATACATTTTGGTCAACTTTTGTATTAAACAGCTGATTTTGTTTTCGTGATTTCAGAGTTGGTCCCATAGTGAAAGTTGTTCATATTCATGAGTAGAACACTGTGTAAAAATTATCACAAATACAATACTACAATAATATAAGTTAAAAATACTATAAATAAATACAACATAACAAACTTATACTACTGCACACGAAGTGTCGGCGTCGTGTTTCTCTGACTGGTGTCATGTAGCCGGCCACGAAACCGGCGATACACAACACCCTTCGGCCAGAACTCTTCCTTGAGGAACTTCTCGAGATGATGTGTCTGAACACGCACCACGAACGACTTGAAGTTCGTGTTGTGACGCGGCTCCAACTTCTAAATAAATTATGTTCAGGTATACGTACCACAACTCCCGTTATATCTCCGGCTTCAAACTTAGCGACGGCCGCATCTAAAGCTCTGTGCATGTCCGCGTTGATTCGCTGGGCCACCTGTCAAATAAAAACCAATTGAAAATTAACACGTCATTTGACCAGTCTTTTCCCAACAACGTCAGGGATCTTTCCCATGGCAAGATCCCGTTTTTTGCAGATACGGTTTTTTGCAGGATCCCGTTTAGTAGTGTACGTGTTTAAATATATATATGCACACGAGTATACTGTTGGCAGTATCCAGCAAACAGGATGCTTGCTTGTGTAATATACAGGTTGAAATTGAATACATGCGACAAATCGAAATGAGAGATTGTACTCATCATTTTGAACAACTTTTACTATGAGATAAAACCTGAAATCGCGAAAAAAAAATCAGCTGTTCCCTACATTTATGTTCGCATAACTCGTCAAAATGTAAGTAACAGCTGATTTCTTTTTTTTTTCGCAATTTCAGGTTTGGTCCCATGGTAAAAGCTGTTCATAATGATGAATACCACCTCCCATTTCGATTTGTCGCATGTTTTCAATTTCACCCTGTATAGCAAAACACGGGATCTTGCCGTCGGAAAGGGCCCTTAGGGCAAGGCAAATATACATATTCACACAAGCATCCCGTTTTCCGGATACTGCAAACGGTATGCTTGTGTGAATATGTATATTTAAACACGTACACCACTATACGGGATCCTGCAAAAAACGGGATCTTGCTTGCTCTTGGGTCGGCTTCCAGTCTAACCGGATGCAGCTGAATGAGGGCATGGAACGATTTAAAAATTAACACTCGAACAATTATTTTGGCTACATTTGGGACGGTTGTCCTTACTTTGGCTATTATTATTATACAACGTGTAACGTTAAATGCGCAAAACCTCAGACACCCCAACTGATTTTTAATTCAATTGAATTATTTGAGATAGAAAATAAGTCATTAAAAAAATTGTTAAGGTTTTATGTGCTGTTTCAGTTTTACTGGTCATTCTGATCGTTTCTTACGTCTGCGACGACGCTTTATCGAGGGAGGAGTCGTCACCGGGCCGCTGCGCCGCGCTGTCATTGGCTTGCTTGACCTATTAATAAATAGACACGGCAAAGTTTTTAATTATTTTTTTTTGAAAAATGTGACATATATTAAAAAGTGGTTCAATTAATTCTGCTCGTTATTCTGATCAAACTAATTTCAGGTTTTGCGCATTTAACGTTACACGTTGTATATTAATATTAATATTGACTAGCTGCGCCCCGCGGTTTCACCCACATAAGTCTCGATCCCGTTGGAATATCGGTATAAAAAGTATGCTATGTGTTAATCCTGGTTATAAACTATCTGTGTGCCAAATTTCATCAAAATTGGTCCAGCCGTTTGAGCGTGAAGGAGTAACAAACATACAAACACACACTCACAAACTTTAGCCTTTATAATATTAGTGTGATATACTAACCAGCGCGCACAGGTCAACATGTCTGCCTAACAGCGCGACATGTCTCTGCCTCAGTAGCGACGCGTAGCGGCCGGCGGCGGAACCTGTTGAAGCTCCGCGCGCCGCGCATTCGGCGCGGTAGCGTTTATCTAGTAGCATGCTAAAGGAAAGAAAAGGAAAATTAGGTTTTTTAATCAACCAATTACATAAAAACCTTTCTTGTCAGATAACTTTTAAAGAGGGTGTACTCTGGAACTTGGTAAAATCGCTGATGGCTTTGGAATATTTCGCTGTTTTGATTAATTTGTCAGTATTTGCGTTATCAACTTACAGAATCCACTCAAGTCCATAAAATGTTAGCGAACCCAAAAAATCCCAAGATACACAATTACTTCAAATTATGGGATTTAAGTTTTCGATTTTGCGGTTATCGAAATAAACTTTAAACCAATAGCAATAAATCATATTTTTGAATAATTGCGCAAAAACAAAAACGTAATGTCAAAAACTTCGATTTTGATAAACACAAATTCCAATTTTAAACCTACCTACTTAAAGCGGTGTTTTGAACAGTGTTGAAAATCGATAAGCGCTGAATGTGTTCTTTTTTGAAGACCTTTTTGATATACAGGGTGACTGGTAATTAGTGACCGATACTTAAACACATGATTCTGCTCATGACAACAAACAAGTTTTACTATGGGACAAAACCTGAAATCGCGAAAAAAAAATCAGCTGTTCCTTACATTTTGACGACTCGTACGAACATAAATGTATGGAACAGCTGATTTTTTTTCGCGATTTCGGATTTGGTCCGATAATAAAAGTTGTTTGTTGTCATGAGTAGAATCATGTGATTAAGTATCGGTCACTAATTACCAGTCACCCTATACAACGTGTAACGTTAAATGCGCAAAACCTGAAAATAGTTTCATCAGAATAACGAATAGAATTAATTGAACCACTTTTTTAATTTAGGTTACATTTTTCAAAAAATCTTAATTAAAAACGTTGCCGTGTCTATTTATAAATAGGTCAAGCAAGCCAATGTCAGCGCGGCGCAGCGGCCCGGTGACGACTCCTCCCTCGATAAAGCGTCGTCGCAGACGCAAGAAACGATCAGAATGGCCAGTAAAACTAAAACAGCACATAAAACCTTTACAATTTTTTTAATGACTTATTTTCTCTCTGAAATAGGTCAATTGAATGAAAAATCAGGTGGGGTGTCTGAGGTTTTGCGCATTTAACGTTACATGTTGTATATGCTCATGTATGCTCACCTGCTCGCCAGCTGCTTGTAATGAGCATAGACCTGTTCAGACAGCTTGTACACGAACTGATCGAAACACAAGTTCACTTCTGCCTCCACTTCGTCATAAAGAAACTGTTTGCGGAATACTGTGAGCGCGTACTGTGCAGAGTCGTTGTATAAGTCCAATGGGTAGAGCACGTATCTGTTAAATGATAAATGATAAATGATTTATTTTCTGTAAGTAGGTTTGTACAAACACTTTTACATGTCAATCATATTTTTTAAACTAGATGAGGTCGGCGTTTCCTATCTGACTACTCTGAGAAGAAAGGCCGAAACAAACTCAGAGGTCACAGTCTCTTTTAAAGTCCAGACATAATCTTGGTCAGATCATGTGAAGACCATGTAGATTGGTGTCTGAAATGGTCTTTTGAGTAAAGAACCACACAGATTGAGCGGGCCTGTCCAGTCAGTGCACGCATTTGTCAAAAATCGTGCAGCTCAACTCAGAACTTGAGGAGCCTTACGATTCGACGAACAATACCAATGAAAGGACATTTGGGTAGGAAAATGTTGAAGGAAAATTAAGCTTATTAGTGTAAGTTTAAAGAGGGTTTTTGTATAACAACGTTTTTGACCAAAACAGGATGTCTGTGGGAGTTTAGCAATACAGTAATCACCCCTATAACGCGGTAGATTGGTTCCGCGTTATAGGAAAACGCGTTATAGGGGTATTCCCGAATAACGCGTTTTTACAACCTCGTATAACGCGTTACGTATAAATAATTCATCACATTTAACTTTTCTCGCTGCAGGGGGTTTAAATCGAATATTTAAATTTTACAGTACAGAAATATGTATGTGGGAAATCCCTGCGTTATATGGGGGAATGCCCGTGTTATACGGGGGATTGAAATCGCGTAATATGAAAACGCGTTATAAGGGTACAGCGTTATAGGAGGGATTACTGTGCTACTAGACCATTTGTTAATATTGCAATTTGGTCATACAGGCAAGGTTGCTCATGATTATTTTGCTGCTTGGCGATTGGCGATATTGCCACATGATTTTTGGTGATTGGCGATATTTCCACATGATTATTTTGTTACTTGGCGACTGGAGATAATGACACATGATTATTTTGTTGCTTGCGTTTGGCGATATTGCCACATGATTATTTCGTTTGGCGATTGGCGATATTGTTTTGTTGCTTGGGATTGGCGATATTGCCACATGATTATTTTATTTGGTGATTGGCGATATTGCCACATGATTATTTTGTTGCTTGGCGATGGGCGATATAGCCACATGATTATTTTGTTACTTGGCGATTGGCGATATAGCCCCATGATTATTGGTGTTTGGCGATTATCAATATTGCCAAATGATTTTTTTATTACTTGCCTATATTACCCCTTTTTTTAGTTGGTACTTATTACCCCCATGATTGATTTTATAACTAGCCATATTACCCCATGACTACTTTGCAACTTACCATATCATCGACCCATGACCAATTTGGCGATATTACGCCATATTTTTTTTTGTTACATGGTCAAATTTAATGTTTGGATATGGTATTTTTTTTTTACTATTCATTAAAAAAATAAATATAAGTAACTAGCGTCACGCTGCCCCTGCTTCTCAGGATTTTTACGACTTGAAAAAACATCGAGATTTCAGAATAGCCACACAGGTCGAACGATTAAGTTAAGCTACTGTCTGTGGATGGGTGACCATCTTTACATACCAAGACCCCTCCGTGCCTCGGAAAGCACGTTAAGCTGTTGGTCCCGGCTATCATTCGTAGATCTTTGACAGTCGTTACGGGTCGTCATTAGCCCGAAAGTCTGACAACCAGTCTTACCAAGGTGTATCGTATTACCCAGTAACTGGGTTGTGGAGGTCAGATAGGCAGTCGCCCCATGTAAAATACTGGTATTCAGCTGCATCCGGTTAGACTGGAAGCTAACCCCAACATAGTTGGGAAAAGGCTAGGCAGATGATGATGATGAAAATCACATCGAAATACAATGCAAATTTTAAAAAAACAACGTAATCACACAGACAGACACTTAAAACGATTTTATTTTACAGTATTTATAGATATTACTTACTCCATCATAGCCGGTTCCTTAGTCCTCAGTATGTGGTCGGTCAATATCCACGGCATTGACATTTCAATAGGGAACTGTATGCGTTTCTCCATCGTAATCAGATCATTGCATTCTTCGTTATGTTGATGACGTACCATGCATTTCTGTAAAAGGTAAACTATGATTCATTTTTAGGGTTCCGTACCCAAAGGGTAAAACGATTAAAGAAGCAGCGTTGATAGCGTCCAACAACTTGGGCGCCACCCGCCGGAACTGGGGCCCAAAGTCCCACCGGCTGTCGAGCACCAATCCCAGGTACTTCATGGTAGACTCGACAGCAAACCGAGTCCCCCGACCACGATGTGTGAGCCAACCAACATTTTTGTGTAATAAATATTTGTTACTTACGTTAACTTTGCGGCCCATAGTCATCTCAAGATAGAACTCTCGATACCAAAGCTGAGACAGATCGCAGCATTTCTGTAGGGAATCTGTGAAAAAAAAAAAAAAAAAAACATTAGTTGAATAACGACATTTTCTTTAGCTTGGCGCGTTTAACGTTATTTGTTACGTGCGGGAATCGAACCCGCGACACGCAGCGCAGAAGTCAATCGCTTCACCACTGCACCAACCGTGCCGTCTGCCGGTGGTGTCTTTGCGCAGAGTGGTGTGGTAATATTGACAAAATTCATTGCAATATTACCCCACTTTGCAATAACACCGCCTGGCAATATTACTCCCTGCCAATAATACCACCTTTCAATATTACTCCCTGCCAATAACACCCCCTTTCAATATTACTCCCTCCAATAACACCCCCTTTCAATATTACTCCCTGCCAATAACACCCCTCTGACAATAATACTTCATGCTAATAAAACCCCCTAGCAATATTACTTCCTGCCAATAATACCCCATAGCGATATTACTCCCTGCCAATATTACCCCTTTTCAATATTACTCCCTGCCAATAATACCCTCTTTCAATATTACTCCCTGCCAATAACACCCCCTTTCAATATTACTCCCTGCCAATAACACCCCTCTGACAATAATACTTCATGCTAATAAAATTCCCTAGCAATATTACTTCCTGCCAATAATACCCCCTAGCGATATTACTCCCTGCCAATATTACCCCTTTTCAATATTACTCCCTTCCAATAATACCCCCTTTCAATATTACTCCCTGCCAATAACACCCCCTTTCAATATTACTCCCTGCCAATAACACCCCCTTTCAATATTACTCCCTGCCAATAACACCCCCTTTCAATATTACTCCCTGCCAATAACACCCCTCTTTCAATAATACTTCATGCTAATAAAATTCTCTAGCAATATTACTTCCTGTCAATAATACCCCCTAGCGATATTACTCCCTGCCAAATGCCAATAACACTCCCTGGCAATATTACTCCCTGCCAATAGAATAGAATAGAATAGAAAGACTTTATTTCGGACACAAGTATACATATTGTGTTAGTAACATACAAAAAATAACTTATTGCCTAGTGTTAGTACAAATCAACCTCCGCACAAACTGCTGTACAATTGGAGAGCCGAGGCTCCCAGCTACAGTTTTCAGGATGCTGCTTCGATTACGTACTTGGAAATATTCATACCTGACAAGTTGAGCAGGTACATCCAGTAGAAGCTCTGTCGGTGGAAGGTCTCGATCTGCGTCAGAGTGCCGGCGTCCAGGTCTTTGCGCAGAACACGTCTGCCGCCGGACTTGTCGGAGATCAGCGCTTCTAGCTGTGTGCGGACCATGTAGAGCTGTGTTGATGATGGGCCTAGTGTGGAAATAGTGAAAATATTTAAGATGTTTTAATATTTATTTATACAACGTGTAACGTTAAATGCGCAAAACCTCAGACACCCCTACTGATTTTTAATTCAATTGACCTATTTCAGAGAGAAAATAAGTCATTTAAAAAATTGTAGAGGATTTATGTGCCGTTTTAGTTTTACTGGCCATTCTGATCGTTTCTTGCGTCTGCGACGACGCTTTATCGAGGGAGGAGCCGTCACCGGGCCGCTGCGCCGCGCTGATATTGGCTTGCTTGACCTATTAATAAATAGACACCGCAACGTTTTTAGTGAAGAGTTTTTGAAAAATGTGACCTATATTAAAAAGTGGGTCAATTATTCTGCTCGTTATTCTGATCAAACTATTTTCAGGTTTTGCGCATTTAACGTTACACGTTGTATATACTTTCGTAGGTCTGCTGGAAGAAATTTCTTAAGAAATAATGTCATATCCATATATTTTTTACTGTGTGTACATAAATAATAAAATAAATAAACAAATACTTCATTGTAAACCACAAAAATACATATAATTTTTATATAATATTTTCTCTATCTCTCTAAATATTTATATACAGTAATCCCCCCTATAGCGCGGTACCCTTATAACGCGTTTTCATATTACGCGATTTCAATACCCCGTATAACACGGGCATTCTCCCATAAAAATATAAAGAAATTCTGAAGTATGGTTTGTGTTGACGCTTTGATAAGGTCTGTCCAGCGCGTTGGTGGCCGACCGACTTGTCCCTGGACAACGAGTCGTTCCATGGAGCGTTCGTTACGAACCACGTGACCGAAATATTTGATAATTCGTATTTGCACAGTCGAAGATAATCTCTGCTTGACTTTTAGTTCCTCCAGGATCGAAACATTAGTGCGAAACGCTGTCCAGGGAATCCGCAGCAGTCGCCGCCAGAACCACATCTCCAGTGCATCAATTTGGCGTCGGTCTTTGAGGCGAACCGTCCACGTTTCTGCGCCGTATAGGAAAATCGGGAAGACTAGGCTTCTCATCAAGAGGACTTTGGCGGACTTTTATGTCATACTAGCATCCGCCCGCAACTTCGTTTGCGTAGAATTCGGAATTCCCGCCGTTTAAATCCTATTACCCGTTTTCCCGTAGGAATGAAGCATTTTCCCGCGGTAAAAAGTAGCCTATGTTCATCAGGGATAATGTCGGCTTCTAATGGTAAAACAATTTTTCAAATCGGTCCAGTAGTTTCGGAGCCTATTCAATACAAACAAACAATCAAATCTTTCCTCTTTATAATATTAGCGTAGATTACCCTCGTATCCTGCCCTCAAAGCGACCTCTGCGCGGCCACTGACGATGTACCAAGAACAGTCAGTGCGAAGAAAATCTTTTTTTTTTTTTAATCCGGTACATAATGTTGAATTTCATCTATTGATAATATTAGATGACATCAAAAACGCATTTTTTCCTATAGAAAAACTGCCCCTAAATTAGCAGTTTGGTTCAGATCCGCACATTTACAGTAATAAAATTGAGGTACAGACGCCAGCACATCAAGCTACTACAATCTGTCAGATTTCTTTAATAGATTTTCAACTTTATCGCTAAAGCATAAGTTTCAAAGTTGTTTGGGAAAATCTGACAGTTTCGGGTAGCTTGATGTGCTGGCGTCTGTACATTGGATTTTTTTCAAAACCTCTCCTTTCCCGTACTTTTTTTAAGAAACACGAGTTCGGCCCAAAACCAATCTATTACATTATTTTTTATTCTACGGTTTAAGGAAGGGGATAAACTTAAAAAAAAAAAAATGCTTATAAACTTCTTGGATAGTGATGCGTGTGACTGTATTGAGCCAGATATAGATGCTATAAGAATTTAAAACTTGTTTTGTCATTAAATAAATAATTTAAAATACTATAAATTTTATTTTAATACTTACATACTCATTCAAATTACTGTCAGTATCAAAACATCACTTTTCCAAATTAATTCTTAATAAAACTAGGTGTATTTTAAATATTTTTGATCCAATAATATACATTATGTATGTCTAAATATGGTGTTGGTTGTGCTGTTGTTTGTTTGTTTGTTTCGGTTGGTCTGTGGATGGGTGACCATCTTTACTTACCGAGACCCCTCCGTGCCTCGGAAAGCACGTTAAGCCGTTGGTCCCGGCTGTCATTCATAGATCTTTGACAGTCGTTACGGGTAGTCAGAAGCCCGAAAGTCTGACAACCAGTCTTACCTATGGGTATCGTATTACCCAGTAACTGGGTTGTGGAGGTCAGATAGGCAGTCGCTCCATGTAAAATACTGGTATTGAGCTGCATCCGGTTAGACTGGAAGCCGACCCCAACATAGTTGGGAATAGGCTAGGCAGATGATGATGTATGTCTAAATAACTAAAATTAAAATAGCATAATTAGTTTATATTCATGGTGTGTCAAACTAAAATTATTACTTTTTATTGTTTCACCTAAAAAATTAAAAAGTGGAAAAGCGAGGTTTTGCTCTCAACCTCTTCAGTTTTGATGCCTTCTATTCAAACACTCACCAACGTTTCTTCGTGGCACTTTGATTGTAAAGCTGGCCTCTCCATCCTTCTTCCCGCGTAACGCCGGATCCTGTTGAGGTTCGCAACCGCGCGCCCAGTCACCGCACGTTTCACGGACTGACACTATTATACTGTGGGATGGCGAGAAAAAACAAAAGTGTAAAAAAAAAAAAATCTTTATACTACACCTGCTTGGAAAGTACCTTGATACTTTATCAAAGTTACGGTAGAAAGTACGTCATTGCATATCGAACAAATATGCAGGGAGAAAACGCATCTGAGCGGGAGAGAAAAGTGTATGAAAATCCATTTCTTACGTGGTTTTTCTTTTTTAATTTTGGGTAAGACTATGCGCCGGTAACCTAAATATCAAAAGCCAAAAAGTTTTTACAGTGAGTTTTTATCTCCAAGTTCGCAAAATGACACTGGCCACTAGCTGTGTGTTGGATGGTGTCGGGCTGGCAGTGCGACCCTGCGGCGGCAGGATAAACAATTTGAAAAAAGAACATGTGAAAATTGCAGACGCCATTGGCGCCATTTCAAATTTGTGTGTTGTTTGAGGATTCAGTTTTCGTAGAAAGTAAAATAAAGATTTCGTTTTTTATTTTCCTCGTAGGTGTAGTATAAAACACTATGTATCACTCGAGAGAAAGTGCGATTCCCGATCTCGGGTGTTTTACTACGGCTCGGGCTTCAAACGACACCCTCGACGGTAATCGGTCACTTTCTCCTCTCGGTGAACAATGTACTATACTAAGACTTGGTAATATTTCCACACGACCATTGTTGGGTCTCGTAAAAGTTGAAAACAAAAGGTCATTTTTTTTTATTTGGTAATATTGCCTGATGGTATTATTAACCTTCAAGCGGTCGCGCGGTCATTTGTAACGCCAGCGGTCGCGTAACCTAAAAGACCTATAGGATACTTCAGGGAATTAAAAAACTAATTATTTAATATTTTTTGTATTTACATTATCATTATGTTAGGACATAAACAAAATTATAAAATTAAAATAATATTCTAATTTTCTTTGGATTTGTGAGCAATTTGGCATGTAATAAATGTATCGAGAATCGATCGAATCGCGGTCGATTCGACGCCGCGCGACTGCTTGAAGGTAAACAGTATTGCTGCTTGGCAACATTGCCTCCTTCTGTTTTAAGTAATTCCCCGAACGTAACTGCGTATAGGGTTCTAGTTTCTGATGCCTTGCGCAGTCACAGATGCATGAAGTCCTGTAGCTCGGCGCTCGGATATTGCCAAGCTGATAATATTGCTAAGTGTGTCGTAAAACTTAGCAATATTACCCACCTGGCAATAGTAGCCACAGGGCAACAGTAGACGCTTGGCAATACTGGCTCCACTTGGCAATACTAGCCACTAGGTAATATTAGCCACTAGGCAATATTACCCACATGGCAACATTACCCACTTGGCAACAATACCCACTTGGCAATATTACCCCCATGCCAAAATTACCCGCAAGCCACTATTACCCGCATGGCAATATTCCCCACTTGGCAATACTAGCCATTAGGCAATATTACCCGCTTGGACATATTACCCGCAAGGCAACATTACCCGCAAGGCAATGGTACCGTCAAGTAAAAACTACCCGCAAGGCAATATTACCCGCATGGCAATATTACCCACTTGAAACTATTACCCACTTGACAATATTACCCACTTGGCAACATTACCCACATGGCAATATTACCCCTACTTGTCAATATTTCCTGCTATTTAAATATTTACCCCCAATTAGTAGTAATTCCCCTCACCTGCGTATTAGATCCTTCTTGTTCTTTATAGCCTTGCGCAGCGGCTCTCGCAGCAGCAGCTGCACAAAGTCCTGCAGCTCGGCGTAGATGGAGCGCCGCGCCGCGTCCGCGAACACTGTCTCCATGCGCGCCATCAGGACTTGCAGCCCTTTGATCATAGCTATTACCTCGATCATCGCGAATTTTTCCTCTGAAGTGTAATTGTAGCGGGTCGCCTGTAATAAAGTATTTTGATTTTTTTTAGTTTTTATTTATTTACTAGCTGTGAATACCCGCTTCGCTGGGTCATTTTAAATTGTATAGTTATTTGTTAATGTTAATAATCTATCACTACTTACTTCATAATCTTTTCATATATACTAAACATTTTTATTAATGAAGAAGTGGTGGGAGGCTCCCGACGTGACGGCACAGTACTTGGACATTGCAACATTACTTTATTTTTCTAAAATAAAAGTAGCTTAAGTTACTCCTTATTATATCAGCTACTTGCCAATAAAAGTCGCGTCAAAATGGGTCCAGCCATTTCAGAGATTAGCCGGAACAAACAGACAGACAGACAGACAAAAATTGTAAAAAATGTTATTTTGGTGTATGTACCGTATTTATATATTCATATGCATGTAGTAAAAAACGGTTATTTCAATATTAAAAACAGACACTCCAATTTTATTTGTATGTATAGATTAACTCAAAACAAAGGATAGTGGTACACGTTAAAAATACAGTTTTAAAAAATCAGGACTATTTCTACAAACGTGTGGAAGTAGATGATTAGTTTTGTTGATCAATGGATAATACCGGTTTATGGATGACATTCGGGGTCGGGGTAAGATCAAGATAAACTAAGATTTTATATTTCAGTAATACAAATCCCATCAAAAACAATAAATGTGAAATGAGAGCCAAGTTCAATATCTTTATATATAAAGATTACATGTCACGTT
The DNA here is from genome assembly GCA_949629135.1 of Eremobia ochroleuca. Classification (NCBI taxonomy): domain Eukaryota; kingdom Metazoa; phylum Arthropoda; class Insecta; order Lepidoptera; family Noctuidae; genus Eremobia; species Eremobia ochroleuca. Next base: position 7,514,772 of record OX451414.1, read on the forward strand.
GTTTGTCCGCGATGGACTACTAAACTACTGAACCGATTTTAAAGGGGAATGGGCAAAAATATATGGAGCTTGGTCCAAATTTCCACCACCAATAAGAACTATGGCATATGATGGAACACTGCATACTGAATCATTATAAGAAGACCGCAACCAAAAATATTTACTCAGTAAAAAGTTATGACCCCATGAAAACTTGCAATTTAAAAACCTTTTTTATGCTTCTTTATTTCACTATATCTTTTAAACTACTCGATTGATTTAGGTGTATGACATTTCGTTGTAATTAATACGTTATTTTGGTTGATATAAGCTATATGACGTCAAAATAAAAACAATATGGCGGCCGCGGTAGGTACCTCGCTACGTCAAAAAAATCAAACCCTATCACGTGGGGTATCAAATGAAAGGTCTTATACCTATATTTACAATGCTTATATTTATTTTAAAATATTTGTAAAACTGGGAAGAATATAAATACAAAAATATTTCACAATACTTTTATTTATTCCTGTCTCACAGTGTGGGGTCTGTCCTTAAAAGAGTACATCTCGTATGTCTTCATCCACAATAACATTAGAAAAAATATAAATATAATCAGAAAATGAACGACTGCGTGGGACACGTGTTGATTGGGTCAGGTAGTTAGGTCAGGTTCCCACAACCAGTTTTCTTTCAACGTCGTCGGCGCAGCGTATACCGTATTGCTTCCTAAGTGCCCCGGGTTCCGAAATGCAAAAATATTAAAAAATACTTTTAGCTTTTAGCATGATTGCGAACCGTTCCGTATTACATTTTTATATGGGTAGGTGCGCTAACGTTATCATTGTATACTTTGCAGACGATTTGAGCGCATTACATAACAGGGGGAATGCCTCATCATTGCTACCATGTTTTTACTGCTTGAAATGTGGCTATGTGCGAAAAAAATAAATGGTTAAATAATTAAAAATACATATTTTTAAAACAGTCATAACTTTTTTCTTAGTGAATATATTTTTTTCGCCTAGTAGTCAAAATTGTATGGTATTTAGTCGACTTTAAGCTTACATAGCCCCCAATAGTGGTGGAAATTTGGACCACTTCTGCTCATTGTCATTTGATTTGCACACCATGTGCAATTTGATCCAAATTGAAAGATAGGATAGCTTACATTTCAATGTATAGTCGCAATATTATTTTATTGCAAATTATTTGTCTAAATTATCTGTTAGCTCCAAACGATTCTAACAGATGGCGATATCTGTTGACTGGATTGAGTAAGTATTCAATAGATGGCGCTTTGTTAAAAATACAAAAGTTACATCTATACATACATATATACTACATACATGTAAATAAAATTGGAGTGTCTGTTTGTAATATTGAAATAACCGTTTTTTACTACATGCATTTGAATATATTTGATGCCGAAACGGAACGATTCGGCATCCCTCGGAACGCTTTGGCAGTCTTCGGCATACCGCGGTATTGTTTTTGTACTTACGACCGTTGACATTGAAATTTGAACTTTATTTGCAGAACGTTAAGTTATATTTTTATTCATCGCCTAAAAATACCTTGCTATGCCGTGCCGCTAATTGCTGCCGGACCTTAACCCTACAGAGCACGATTTTTCTTATCGGCCATTTCTCGAAAAAATATTTACAAAAATCATAACTCAATAGAAACATATGTTTTTGTGTATGACCCATATGTGGCACATCGCGTATTATAATGTGAATTTGTGTTACGTAGTATCAATGAAATTACAAGATTACACGTAAAATGACAAATATGAACATGAACTTACTTCTACTAATTATTTCCACACTGAAAAATTCAATTTTATCAATTCTTTGCTATTATTATGCGCCGCTAGTTAATCATATTCAAAGTACACACCTACCGACTTGAAGAAAACATAAATAGTTAAATGTATATTCAGATCTATCCAAAATATCTGGTACTAAATTCGAAACTCAAATACATAATAGTTAATCTTGTCAACACTAGATTACGCTACTTGAATCGATTTTTGAAATATAAGACATTTTTCGGTATGTCCCATATGTGGGACACTATGCTCTGTAGGGTTAATCTAGCGCTCACCCGCTCGTACTCCTCGGCGTCGGGCGGACAGCGCGGGTTGCTGGCGTGGTCGGTCGGGTGCAGCAGCTTCCACGAGCACAGCTCCGTCAGCACGGAGCACCACGACGACAGCAGCTGCAGGCCGCGCAGGCACAGCTCTGTTACCGCCTTGTTCTCGGAGTCCGAGCCAGCTTCTTTGAACGTCGTTGTTACCTGAAAGAGAAAAAAAAATGTTAGAAACAATTTGTCCCACCCGGAAAGACAGATATATTCTCAGTTCTACAACGTGTAACGTTAAATGCGCAAAACCTGAAAATAGTTTGATCAGAATAACGAGCAGAATTAATTGAACCACTTTTTAATATATGTCACATTTTTCAAAAAATCTTCATTAACCTTCAAGCGGGCGCGCGGACATTTGTAACGCCAGCGGTCGCGCGTAACCTAAAAGACCTATAGGATATTTCAGGGATTTAAAACACTAATTATTTAATATTTTTTGTATTTATCACATTATCATTATGTTAGGACATAAACAAAATTATAAAATGAAAATAATATTCTAATTTTCTTTGGATTTGTAAGCAATTTGGCATCATAAATGTATCGAGAATCGATCGCATCGCGGTCGATTCGACGCCGCGCGCCCGCTTGAAGGTTAAAAACGTTGCCATGTCTATTTATTAATAGGTCAAGCAAGCCAATGTCAGCGCGGCGCAGCGGCCCGGTGACGACTCCTCCAAAATCAAAATCAAAAGTCATTTATTCAAACTAGGCTGAGAATCAGCACTTTTCAAACGTCAAAATTACAAAAGACAGTCCCCCAAAACGCCCGCCCTTCACCACTTCCTAGTGCTTTCGCTGGGAAGAAAAAGTGGCGCAACAAACTCCCCAGCAGCACAGCTGTCTGTTCGGTTAGAAAATATACTTGACTGAATACAATACAAGGTATGCAAAGCAATTAACATTACAAGACACAGAACGCTAAATTAAATTATTTGCCATATATCAGCTAGCAACGCCAATATACCAAGAAATACAATAAAAAACTATACATACTCAAGCAAAAATTAATAAATGGAAATTAAATAAAAGCCTCCAGGTATAAAGGGCGTGACCGCTAACATATTTATGCAATGCTGGGTTCAGTTTACATAGCTGTCGCTTGAAGTCACAAATGATAAACTAGGACCACCATAAGGAAACTAAATAAACAAGTTATTAATAATGAAAACAATGATAAAACCATGGTCAGCAAGACGACCAGTCACCACAAGCAGCACCCGTTCACGAGCATAACGCAAAGGTCAGCCATTACCCCCCTCGCCATATTTGAGGGAAGGAGACAACCCGACCCCCGACGCTACCGCAAGCAGTGACATCTAAGGGAGCATGACGAACTTGCTGCCGGTTGCTCAGGTTAGAATAATATGATCAATTGTCGAGGTCACTAGCTAACCACATATTGCAATCAACTCATTAGAAAACATTGCAATGGGTTGATTATGTCAATAATAAAATTAAAATTAAATTAAACTGATTTGACTTATACAGCCCAATAAAAAAACAATCATATAACCTATCAGTAATTCTTCGTAAATTAATTCTGGAGAAAGAACATAAACATTGTCTTGAGTTAATCAGGGCGACCAACTATTCTTATCGTTTAAGTAGTCGTTGATAGAATAGTATGCCTTTGAACAAAGGTTGGATTTTACTTGAGATTTAAATGCATTAAAAGGCAAATCTAGCAAAGAAGAGGATAGCTTGTTATAAAAGGCTATACCAAGACCAACAAATGAGTTATGAACCTTATGAAGCCGGTGAAAGGGAGCACGTAGTTTGTCCTTATTTCTGGTGTTAACATTGTGAATATCACTGTTTTTAGTATACAAGTGTATATTTTGCCTAATATATAAGATGTTGGCAAAGATGAATTGTGATGCAACCGTGAGAATACCAATATCTTTAAAAAAATCTCTTAGAGAAACTCTAGCACCTAGCTGGTAAATTGCTCCCTCGGTAAAGCGTCGTCGCAGACGCAAGAAACGATCAGAATGGCCAGTAAAACTAAAACAGCACATAAAACCTTTATATTTTTTTAATGACTTATTTTCTCTCTGAAATAGGTCAATTGAATTAAAAATCAGTTGGGGTGTCTGAGGTTTTGCGCATTTAACGTTACATGTTGCAACAATCGCGAAAAAAAAATCAGCTGTTCCCTACATTTTGACGACTCGTAGGAACATAAATGTAGGGAACAGATGATTTTCTTTTCGCGATTTCGGTTTTGGTCCGATAGTAAAAGTTGTTTGTAACGATGAGTAGAATCATGTGTTTAAGTATCGATCACTAATTACCAGTCACCCTATATAAACATCAGCCTGTATAAACGGCTCCACAGAAAAACACAATATTGCCAGTAAACAGGAAAAAGTCACCCAGCATGTCGATTCTGTAAAAATCTCACCGTGAAAACTTGCGTGGAGTGAGCTGTCAGTGTCATCCCACTCATGCTAGGGATTGACTAAGCAAACGTTTACAATGATAATCCAGATTTTAATAATATTGTTTTATGCTAATTCTATTGATCATTTTATATAATTTCGAAACTATTATTTTAGTTGGCAAAACATTATTATTTTGTGGGGTTTTAATATAAAACAGCAAAACAGAAAAATAGTCAGAATATCATTGTTTTTTTCTTTTTCTTTTCTTCTAAACTAAAACCCCACAAAATAGTAATGTTTTTACAATTAAAATACTAGCTTTGAAATTATATAAAATGATCAACAGAAGTAGCATAAAAAAAATATGATTAAAATCTCGATTATGATTGTAAATGTATGCTTGGTCAATCCCTAGCATCAGTGGGATGACACTGACAGCTCACTCCACGCTCACTTCACCTAAGTTTTCACGGTGAGATGGTTACAGAATCGCACTGCAGTTTCTAGAATAATCCAATAAACTTAAATTCAATTCAAACCCAGACAACCACTTACCTCATTACTATATCTAGCAAGTTCAGAGATATAGTTCTGATGTTCCTCCCTTATCTGAGGCAGGTGGACCATCAAGTCAGCCTGAGGAGAAGGTGGGTTTGGGCTCGATGATAACGGCCATCTGAGGGACAAAAGACTTTGTTAATATCACACGTGTGTTTCATGCAGCGTAAGAACATCTTAACCCTTTACTGCCTGATATATTAAATAAGTGACATTTTTTTTTTTATGTTAATGTCTTTATTAAAGCTTCAGAATTAATTTTGGTGTATTTTTTTTTTTTTTCCAAGTGGTATGTGATGATAGACAAAATAGTTGTGTTATGTTAAAATAATTGCTAATGATATGAAAAACAAACCCCATGAGGATTTATACGCTAGTTTTTTTTATTTTTTTAGAGTAAAATAAACTGTAAACATGTCAAACCATATTTATGGTTTCCTATGCGGTAAAGGGTTAAGAAAACCGGCATGTCCTAGAACTATAAATTCGAAGATATGTTGTATCCACCAACCCGAACTGAGTCCGCATGTAACCTTTTTTAAATATTTTTGGGACAAAATATAACATGGTGGAAAAATTATTGGAATCGATTCAGTTACTTATTCTGAACAAACTATATTCAGGTTTGCAATATACTATAAATAATGTTGTATATTTAGTAAGTATGTATTTATGTATCTATAATTTTGGATACGTATACATATATATGTGTATCTATTTTAGTGTATTATATATATAATATTTGCACCAACGACAGCCCCATTTTATGTCCAGGAAAATTACAGTATTCTGGAAGAGATCGCAGAAAGCGATAAGGCCGCTCATTGTATATTTTGTAGTGTTTGATGTATTTTTTATGTTGTGTATTTTTGTGGTATACAATAAAGTATATATAAATAAATAAACATATCTGGCCAACTGGCTATATAATTTTAGATTATAATTTTCTGTGCGCAAGAATAGCGTTAAAAACATTTTACAACGTGTAACGTTAAATGCGCAAAACCTGGAAATAGTTTGATGAGAATAACGAGCAGAATCAATTAAACCACTTTTTAATATAGGTCACATTTTTCAAAAAATATTCAATAAAAACGTTGCCGTGTCTATAATAATATAATAATAATAATAATAATTTATTTCATAAGCCTAATACAATAAGGAGAGAGAAAAGGGTCAACAATGCATTATGAACTTAATTATCTTATAATCCTTATATATTTAGGCTAAGTAATTGCACGTTGTGTGAAACTCCTGACACCCAAACTAGGACATGTCCTGTATCTTAGGTGTCAGCGTTCCTACCTGCCCTTCACATTCGTGCGGCCCTACTTACTATTGCATGCAGAAATAAGGATGATAACATTTATCTATTATTCTATTTATTAATAGGTCAAGTCATCACATGCGCAAACCCGCCAAAATAGGTAAACAAACACAAATTGTTGACTGTTGTCGACCAATTTAAATTTAATAATAATAATAATAGTTTTCATTATACAAATACGGATATTATGCAAATACGGATTTTCCATAAAGTACCATGAATAAGACAATATGAAGTAAACAATAATGCTACCTATTTTTTTATTTTTTATTTATACGTAACCTAAGGGTTACAAAGAGAAATGACGATCTGCACGGAGGCGGAGCGCGAAATACGTGACAATGGCCATGTTTACTTCAGTCTGAGCGGCGCCGGCACATGCGTCACAGGTGTAATTGTTTTATCCCGTTACCCCTGCGGAGCGTGCGCGCGAATTTCGCGACCATGGCGTTTTTGTACACAAACGTTCAATATTGTGAAATGGTGAGAATGTTGGCGAAAGTCTTCCAAAGCCTGGAAAAGTGTGATGGAAACATTTAAATCACTGTTTATTTATTTATTTAGGATCTCCAACAAAAGATGTACACAGACCATTAAAACTAAATTAGGAACTACATAGGTATCGTGTAGGTGTAAAAAAAAAATGTTCAAAGATAACCTAAGTTCTTTATGAGCGTAGATAGTAAATAATAATGTCAGCGCGACGCAGTGGCCCGGTGACGACTCCTCCCTCTATAGAGCGTCGTCGCAGACGCGAGAAACGATCAGAATTGCCTGTACACCTTTACAATTTTTTTTTTCTGTCTGAAATAGGTCAATTGAATTAAAAATCAGTTGGTGTGTCTGAGGTTTTGCGCATTTATCGTTACACGTTGTATAACCTTCAATGTTGAAAATCAGTGCTCTGCAGGTTTGTGGATTGCTCTGCCCTGAACTCTATAACATATAATTTAGCTGTTTGGAGATAAAGAAGAATTTCCTAACGGAAAAACCCAAGAATACTGCCTGAACCGGGTATTATTAAAAAAAAAACACACTTACTTGCTGGTATCATAATGTTTCGACCTCTTGATGTAGTTAAAAGGCGCGATCTGCATGTCACCGAATAATGGGACCACTTCCAAGTTCTGTAACAAAAGATTTATTGATTACCTGAATAATTGTTTAATTGACTGACTGGCTGTATCAAGCTACTGTTTCCTACAGGAGCAGTGGCAATTTTTTTTTTACATGGTGTCTGCAATTTACCGGCGAATGACGTCACTAAAACGTTATTTATGAAATTAGAATAGAATACTATTTATTATGTACACCATATAAATTACAGACATAAATATAGAAATTTTACAAAGGGTGACACAATGGGCGGTCTTATCGCTAAGAGCGAGAGTTGATGTGTTTTCTTAGAGAGCGTTTTTGACACCGTAAAGTCAAACCTCGGTGCATAAAGATTTAAATCGCTAGATTTGCCCTCACCGTACTTAGTCACATAACAATCAGAAGGCCAATTCTCGTAATTTAAAACATTCAAAATCTAGTCGCAGTATCATCTCGGCGACAAACAAATAATAATAATAATAATATTCTACAACTTTCACACAACACCATCTAGTCCCAAACTAAGCAGAGCCTGTGCTATGAGTACTAGACAACTCATAAACATACATATATATTTCTAAATACATACATATTATAGATAAATTACACCCAGACAAAGAACAAATGATCGTGCTCATCACACAAACATTTGTCCTGGGTGGAAATCGAACCCATGACCTTGCGCATAGCAGTCAGGGCCACTGACCACTAGACCAACAGGCCTGTCAAAAACTTGTCAAAAATGTAGGGATATTAGAGGTATTTTTGACAGATTGACACTGAGATCAGACTGTGAACGTTCTTCAAATTACGAGAGTTGACCCTCAGGTTAAGTTATTGCGTCATTATGTCAGAAGTGTCAGAAGAAACAGAAACGCGACTATCTTTTAACCCTTTATAGGGCAGAAGATCCTGGCTTGTATGTTAAAAATAAAACACTAGGATATTAAAACTAATATTTATTGTGGTACTTTGCATTTGATACACTATTTTCAACTTTTTTCCAAGAGCTTTACTGCTGCATTTGTGTAACGTTTAGTTTAGCCGCGAAGATTCAAAATGTATGGTGTCCAATATATGGAGCCCCAGAAACGGTTAACGCGGGCGAATCTACCGATTTAAATCTGATTTAAATGACAGCTGTCACTTTGGGCGTTAGTGGCGGCCACCGCTCTTCTAGGAAACTGCTGCTTTATACAGTTTTTGAGGACCTCAAACCTTTTATGTTTAAACCATTTTCTTCCTGTGTGTTCAGAAACGCAAAGTTCGAGATAGCAAACCAATGGAAAACCTTTTTAATAACATTTATTTTGTGTGCCTTTTAATAATAAATTAGTAATTGAGACCCCGCCACTGCGATCATACGCATGTTTATATTTTCTTTGGAATAAAATAAGTACATCGAATTATAATTAAGTGAGATCACGTCGTCTCGCTACAACACCGGGAATAGTAGAGCTCACATTTGCTTGGCAAACATTTCACCCGCACTCCGACCGCGCACACAGACCTGCGCAGGCGTAGGGGAGCCACAACACAGCGCTGATTTTCAGTAGTCACCCGAAAATGACATACGGAAACCAAGTTAGATTTAAGCCCCGGATACACTAGGGAACATTTTGTCCCGCAACATGACGCGCAACACAAAATATACGTGACGCTGCAACGTTGCATAGTGTCCCGCAACATGACCCACAACATTTTACGAGACGCGGGACATGTTTCTTGCTACCGCTCCGAGAGCGAACGCACGGCGCGACATTCTCTCGGGACATTCACGTAGTTGCCGAGCGCCATGTTCCGCAACATGTTGCTCCATTTGTCCCCTAGTGTATCCGTGGCTTTAGAAGAAGTTAGATTTCCATACCTTGAAAATCCTGTCAATTCTGTCCAGACGAATCTTTTTCTTCTGATCGAGACGGTTGATGTTGCAGACTTCTGAATCCATCAGGAAAAGACCAAAACCCATTACCTGCGACAAAGTAATCATACATTTAAAAAACTTAAAAAAAAAAAGAAAAAAAAAATTGTTCTCTAATCTCGACAAACCCACTGCTCCTTCTTACATGACTTCCCAAATTCAATATTTATGCTCTGCCCATGCTAAAAATCTTCATTCCACCAAGAATCGTCTTCTACGATGTCCTTCTCACCGTTCTGGCTTCATTCATTCTTCCTTCTTTGTCCAGGCGGTCTTTCTTTGGAATGCGCTCCCTCTGAACATCAGGACGGCAACCAGTCGGTTATCTTTTAAAGTGAAGGCACGTGAACATATCCGTCAGAAGTTGGCCGTAACATCCCAGCGCTGATATGCTGGATTCATTTTCTCCTCTACCGATCATTTTTCTCCTAACAGTTCATATGTATGTATCCAACGTGTAACGTTAAATGCGTAAAACCTCAGACACCCCAACTGATTTTTAATTTAATTGACCTATTTCAGAGAGAAAATAAGTCATTAAAAAATTGTAAACGTTTTATGTGCTGTTTTAGTTTTATTGGCCATTCTGATCGTTTCTTGCGTCTGCGACGACGCTTTATCGAGGGAGGAGTCGTCACCAGGCCGCTGCGCCGCGCTGACATTGGCTTGCTTGACCTATTAATAAATAGACACGTGAGCTTAGAGTGAGCTGTGAGTCATGCCGATGCTAGGGATTGACACTATTGACGACTCATTCCACGCTCAATTCACCCAAGTTTTCACGGTGATATGGTTACAGAATCGCACGGCTGGTCTTTTGCTCGCCTATGAACACATAAATGAGTCTTTACCTTCACAAGCATGTGTTTCTCTGAAGGTGTGAGATACATCTTAGTTTCAAACATATGCACGCATATGTTTACAACGTCGGCTAAAAGTTCTTCATAACCTGCAAAAGAAATAGAACTAGTTTCAGTATTATGTACATTTTATTATACCATTGAAGAAATTGGTTGAACAGAAATCATATTTGCGTACTTTGTATACAAGGTGTAACATAAATAACGCACAACCTCTTAAGGGGTCATTGTACTCATCATTATGAACAACTTTTACTATGGGACCAAAACCTAATTCGCGAAAAAAAAATCAGCTACATTTTGACGAGTTATGCGAACATAAATCTAGGGAACAGCTGATTTTTTTTTCGCGATTTCGGGTTTGCTCCCATAGTAAAAGTTGTTCATAATGATGAGTACAATGACCCCTTAAGAGGTTGTGCGTTATTTAAGTTACACCTTGTAGAAGGAAACCCTCAAAAAAATCGGGTACCATACTGAAAAGCTTGGGGTGCTCGATATTGATTGTTGTAAATACTGGGTGTCCGGAAAGTCATGGATTAGCTTTTACCTGCTGATGGGCCACATTGGGATGTACCAATAAAAAAAAATGACCATAGTAAAAGTCTTATGGTTTCCGAGTTTTTTGATGTTTAATGAAATTTTGGAAAATATCTACCTTTGATCAGTTTTTTCCATGCCATTTCTACGAATGAAAACTTTTTCGAGTACAAGCTTTTGTATTTTCATCTTCAATCATCCTATTATCGATTGAATACAAGAAAGTTACAGATATTATCATCTTTTAAATACCTAAAATTTAGGTTAAAACTTAAAATTTTCACAAAAAAATTTTTACCTTATTTTTGAACGGCCCTGGTGAAAAAAAAAATTATTGGTAGGTCATTTTTTTTTTATTGGTAGATCTCAATGTGGCCCATCAGCAGGTAAAAGGGAATCCATGACTTTTCGGACAACCTGTATATAATTAGTAGTTATTTGTAAACGTAGAGTTAGTATAGAAATATGATAAAAAGCACCCCACGCTTTTTTACAATGAAATTAAGTTTCTTTTCATAACTTTAGTTTTATTTTAGAATTTTTGAAAATTACTGAAACATATTGAGTTAGTATACTTTTTATAACAGTTGAATAAAATATAAATTAAAGGTTGTTTTCTGATTTTTCGTTCAATTTGTTCACTTTTACACATCAATTTTTTGGTCAACATTTTAAAACTAAATTGCGCCGGCATTTCTTAGCTGATTGATCCCCCGAGAAAAATGCCGAAATTAACTCCTTCCAACAATGTCATTCGCGGTATCAAGACAAATCTAATGATACCTAGTTTTTCAACACATAACTATCCTACCCGGACAATAGAATAGAATAGAATAGAATAGAATACTCTTTATTATGTACACCATATAGATTACAGACATAAATACAGAAACCTGGTACAATCTGGTAAAACAAAAAAAAACTCTTCTGTATAAACACTTTTTGTTTAATATACAAAAATGGAATAAAAAACGGTAAATATTTATACAGGATGAATCTTTCTTGAATTTTCTTGGATGAGTTTTTGAAGACACTTACCGTTAATCTTTTCGAGCGCATCTTTGACAGTGTCTCTGATCTTGTTCTGTGTTGCCAGAAACATGGACAGGTTCTGCGACTCCTGCAGGCTTTGACTGTCCGACATCACCTTTAGGAATTGTGCAGCCCTGTAATCAATAATGGTACATAGTCTTAGAATGTTCCCACTGCTGGGACACAGTCCTCTTCAAGAGGGAGTGAGCTGTAAAGCCCGTCACAGACGTAGCTATAATATATATTAATATGAATCATAGCAAGGCATATTACGATATATTTTCTATATAAATTTTCGTGTGACCGCACACGCAGCTATAATACATATTTCTATGACGTCACCAAAATATGTCGACATATACAACATGTAACGTTAAATGCGCAAAACCTCAGACATCCCAACTGATTTTTAATACAATTGACCTATTTCATAGAGAAAATAAGTCATTAAAAAAATTGTAAAGGTTTTATGTGCTGTTTTAGTTTTACTGGCCATTCTGATCGTTTCTTGCGTCTGCGACGACGCTTTATCGAGGGAGGAGTCGTCACCGGGCCGCTGCGCCGCGCTGACATTGGCTTGCTTGACCTATTAATAAATAGACACGGCAACGTTTTTAATGAAGATTTTTTGAAAAATGTGACCTATATTAAAAAGTGGTTCAATTAATTCTGCTCGTTATTCTGATCAAACTAGTTTCAGGTTTTGCGCATTTAACGTTACACGTTGTATATCTCGGAATATTAATATATATTTTGGTATATTAATATATATTTTGGTATATTAATATATATTTTGAGGATACGGGATGTTTTATTTGTAAACCGAACGCTTGCCCGACGTCCGTGCTCGATGTTCCTGAGAAGGCAACATGCATATCAAATTCAGCATCGGAATCATCCTCTGAGGAACTTTCAATTACATCTAAAAGTAGTGTAGTGTCTTTAATTCATTTAGTTACCTAGGTTGATTATAGTGTTATTTCAAAATGTGAACATCCTGTACAGAAGATAAGCTTTAAAACCGTGCGCTTGCAAGGACGAGCGCAGACCGAGTGAGGGCAAAATATATATTATAGTATAGCTCCCGTGTGTGGTAGCATGCTATACTATAATATACAACGTGTAACATTAAATGCGCAAAACCTGAAAATAGTTTGATCAGAATAACGAGCAGAATTAATTGAACCACTTTTTAATATAGGTCACATTTTTCAAAAAATCTTCATTAAAATCGTTGCCGTGTCTATTTATTAATAGGTCAAGCAAGCCAATGTCAGCGCGGTGCAACGACCCGGTGACGACTCCTCCCCAGAGGCGTTCCTTTCATTAAAGCCGAAAAGCCCGGCTTTCAGTCAAACGTGAGCCTAACAATAAAAAATTAAAAAAAAATAAAACTACACAAGTAAACTTGTAAATTAACCAACTCAATCATGTCGCAAGAATTGATAAGAATAATAAAAACTGCGCGCCCCGGCCGGCGGCCGCCTGCTATACGTTCGATGCAAGGTTGCCAGGTTTACATACTCGAAGAATAATATTTAAATCCCGCACAGTTTTCATCACGCGCACCGTTGCCAAACCTCTCCAATACCGCTATTACGAGAACGCAACAATAAATATCGTCCCGTCTCGCTCGCACCAGCTGGCTTCTTATGAGGCTTCTGGACCTGTCACTATTTGTATACAAATGTTCACGTTGTTGATTACATCAGTATGTACTTATTTTCCAAATTGTACTGATTTTTAAGCCTGGCTTCTGATTTTTTATGAATGGAACGTAAAACGAAGCGTGTGTGTGTGTAAATAGTATGAATGAGCGCGTCGCTGTGCAAAGCTCGATCTATGGAATGGAATGATACAATTTCAAATTAGTTCAAGTTCGTTTCGAGCGGTTACTGGTGCATTTTTTGCTTGGACATTTTCTGTGAAATGAAGTGTTGTGATTAGTTTTGCGGTGATTATCTTTGTTTTGAAGTGATTAAAAAGTTTCTTGACATTAAAATGAATTCGGAAACGCTTGCAAATGTGCCTTGTGATGGATTAAAGTATGTGCAATCTTTATTCGGAAAGGTAAATACTTTCAAGTTTTACAGACGAATATAATAATCTCATTACTTCACCTAAACCTACTTTTTGAGTACCTATTTCTCAGAAATCTAAATTACGTAATAGGCATTTTAGTCGAAAATTGCCTTCTGGGTGCCTTTCCGGAACTTTTAAAGATACCTAGCTCATTTAATTGTGATCATTCCTGCGACAAGTTGTTTCGCGGAACGTGTTAAATAAGTATTCACACATATTTAATTAAGAAATAAGTACTCAAGAACAAGAACGGCTTTCCGAATTATCGAAAATTGCAATAGAAAAACAGCTGTTGGTAGAAATAAAACGTTCACCAAATTTTGACGCCGACTGATTACGCCGTTTTGAGTTAGAATATATAATTTTTATATTTTGTAAAGGCCGCTTAATTAATTGTAAAAATTAAAGCAGGCGCCAGGATCATGTTCTCTAAATGAATTGACAAAAAACGGCTTTTATCAAAGCTACTGAAGGTAAAGTAAATCTGTCTAGTAATTTTTACCATGCCTTCCGTGTGCGTGTGTGTGCGTGTGGTGTTTGTCATCTGTCTGTGATAAAGAAACGAAAATTGAAGAGTTATGGCTGTTCACATTGTGAGTAATTATAATTATAAATATTATCAACATCGTAAACAATGTGTAGTTAGAAATCAATCAATAACTTGTACGCCATCTAGTGGCCAGATTGTAATATTTTGCCTATAGCGACTGTTGCGAGCGAGTGAAATATGAACTAACTCTGAGCTCTGTTGTGCCAATAATGTTAATAGATGGCTCTTATACGTCTTATCATATTTTACACGAAACTGATAATAAACAAAGCAAAAACTTACAATTATGAAATAAGAATATTAGTAAGAACTAAAACGAATCAGTCGGTAGGCACAACTTGTGACAGGCGATACGGTAGGTAGGTACTTAGTTTTTTTTTTTTTAAGTATGTTGGCTTGCCCTAAGTTTAACCACTAGGCACGCCACTGCTCCTCCCTCGATAAAGCGTCGTCGCAGACGCAAGAAACGATCAGAATTACCAGTAAAACTAAAACAGCACATAAAACCTTTACAATTTTTTTATTGACTTATTTTCTCTGTGAAATAGGTCAATTTAATGGTCAGTTGGTGGTTTTTGGTGGTCAGTTGGGGTGTCTGAGGTTTTGCGCATTTAACGTTACACGTTGTATGTCTCGATATATTAATATATATTATAGCTACGTCTGTGACGGGCTTAATCCACCACTCGGGCCTAGTGCGGGTTGGTAGATGTCACATGTCCTCCAATGTTTGGTTCTAGGACATGCCGGTTTCCTCACGATGTTTTCCTTCACCGTTTTGAGAGCAGTGGTGATGGAATAATTTACATAAAGTAAAGCGCCTGTCAGGGATCGATCCTACGACCTACAACTCGTAAGTCGCGTCCGGTACCACTGGATGAAAAATTAAGGTTGGTCGTCGACTCGAGAATTAATATTGTTGAATATTGTAGACTGTGGCTTTCTGTAGTCCATCAAGGAGAAAAGGCGTTTTTTTTTTTTACTTCTCCATAAAAATACAATGTCTTCTACAATAATTTAAAAACATAATTTTTGTCATCATCTGCCTAGCCTTTTCCCAACTATGTTGGGGTCGGCTTCCAGTCTAGCCGGATGCAGCTGAATACCAGTATTTTACATGAAGCGACTGCCTATCTGACCTCCACAATCCAGTTACTGGGTAATACGATACCCCTAGGTGAGACTGGTTGTCAGATTTTCGGGCTTCTGACTACCCGTAACGACTGTCAAAGATCTACGAATGACAGCCGGGACCAACGTAAAAAAACGTAATGCTTAACGTACTTTCCGAGGCACAGAGGGGTCTCGGTATGTAAAGATGGTCACCCATCCACAGACCAACCACGGCAAGCGTAGCTTAACCTGATCTATCGACCTGTGCGGCTGTTATTATTTAGCCACGGGCCGCTATTTTTGTATTATTGAAAATTGAGAGAACTGAAATGCTTGGGAAATTCTGATTACAATTAAAAAAAAATATATCTATCATATAAGCCCAGATGAATTTTTCTGTTATTTTATGTTCAAAATCAATACAAACCTCCTAGTCGAATAATCATTATGACAGATCTCTTCATGTTCTTGAGTTCGTCGAGTACAGCGAACATGCCTACAGTCAGTAAGTACGCCTCAGAAACTGAGTTGCGATGGCTGATGTTACTTAGCCACTAAACCTTCTTATTACTCTAAGATACTAACCTCCGATAAGTAGAATAATCATTCTTGACGGAGCTCTTCATGTTCTTGAGTTCGTCGAGTACAGCGAACATGCCTACAGTCAGTAAGTACGCCTCAGAAACTGAGTTGCGATGGCTGATGTTACTTAGCCACTAAACCTTCTTATTACTATAAGATACTAACCTCCTATAAGTAGAATAATCATTCTTGACGGAGCTCTTCATGTTCTTGAGTTCGTCGAGTACAGCGAACATGTTGACGAACTTGCCGAGGGTCAACAGGTAAGCTTCAGAGACGAAGTCGCGGCGCTTCTCTGCGTGACAGAGGCGGCGGACTTCACCGCAGAATCGCTCGATTGCTTTGCGCTATGAATTAAATAAAATATATATCGTTACCCACGTGTGAAGTTTCGCCAGTTCATTTAATGCGACATTGTAAACAGCGTTAGTTTTCTTGTTGGCAGCTCCCTAATTCCAGAACAGTATTTTTATATCACGAAGCGACGCGCGTTTTACTCGTGCTAACCAGGTGTACAAACGCGCTGTGAATGTGTGTGTGAAAAACCAAAAGAAAGTAACGTCAACACAACACACACACCCACACTTCCGACTTCGCCCGTGTCTCGGACGGTACCGAGAGCTCCAGCGTTGACACACACATTCACAGCGTGTTTGGACAATTGGTAACCACAAATAAAGTGCGCGTCGCTTCGTGAGATAAAAATATTAAAAAACCAATAAAAATAATGCTCTACTACATCGGTCTGAAATTTTTGAAGACAATCTTCTGTGAAGTTACTTCAAATAGATTAAAACACTTACCTACGATGGTAACATTGTTTATTGGTAAATTAAGGCCAATGAGACGAGATAAAGAACGTAAACAAACTTTCACAGGGTCATTACATTTCTATTTACAGAAATTTTATATGCAACATTAGTTTTAGTATATGCGAAACCCGAAACACGTGTGTTTTATATAAAGAATCTATGTACAAAATTTCAAAACTGTATAATGAAAATCAAAGAGTTATAAGCATGTTATGTTACCTGCTTGTCCGTACCAAAAAATGGTTACCACTTACCACGCGCCGACCGGCCGTGACCTGTGATGTGTGCATATGATTGCGTATATTTACTTAGTGTTGCTCGGTGTCCAACTTGTGACCTTTTTTTAAATATTTTTGGGACAAAATATAACATGGTGTAAAAATTATTGGAATTGATTCAGTTACTTATTCTGAACAAACTATATTCAGGTTTGCATTTTTTTACATTATTTTTAGTATACTACTAAAAATAATGTTGTATATTTAAGAGATAATAATTACTATTGTAATGGAACTCGGCAAACCACATAAGTTGTCTACGTATGTTATCTAGTCTCGGTGGCTCCACTTTAGAAAGGACAATGTTTTAATATTTACCTGAAAATACATAAACTGCAGCAGCTTGTCAACCTCTGGAGCTAACACCTGGACAGTTCTCTCATAGATATGGACTCTGTCCGGCTGCTCGTTGGACCTGGGTTGAGGGATGGCACGGCTGCAGCATCTCCAGGTGTACAGCATCACAGCATGGGCGTTGCCTTCTTCTAGGAGCTCGTTCTGGAATAAGAATGGAGGGGTGAGAGACGTGGAAGGGGTCAGCTGCCTTTTCAGAACCTAATATATTATGACATGGTTTAGTATGTTGTGACAGAGGGGCTTGTGGCTAAATAACAACAGCCGCACGGGTCAATCGATCAGGTTAAGCTACGCTTGACGCGGTTGGTCCGTGGATTGGTACCATCTTCACATACCAAGACCCTCCGTGCCTCGGAAAGCACTTTGAGCCATTGGTACCGGCTGTCATTCGTCGATTTTTGACAGTTTTTACGGGTCGTCAGTAGCCCGAAAGTCTGACAACCAGTCTTACCAAGGGGTATCGTATTACCCAGTAACTGGGTTGTGGACGTCAGATAGGCAGTTGCTCCACATAAAATACTGGTATTCAGCTGCATCCGGTTAGACTGGAAGCCAACTCCAACATAATTGAGAAAAGGCAGGCAGATGATGAGGATAAAAAAAGTTGGTAAAAGCGTTTTGTACTACAAGTATTACTCTGAAATAAGGCTATAAATCAATAAAATTTGCTTCAAGAAGTATCTCACCAAGTTAGCATGGACCGTAGCCTCCTCAATATACTTGGCGATACCAGTGACGAAGCCATTGCGGTCTTCAAAGTTGGTGTCAAAGTTGGCTTGGTACAGAATGGAGCATGGTGCTGCCTCGATGCATGGTTGTTCATCTGCAAAAGGAGGTATAGATATCCATCCAGTATAGGTATATACCTAGCCCCTCCTTAGCCATGAGACCCTTTTAATATTAAGAGGGCCTTGTGGGTAAGGAGGGGCTTGTGGCTAAGTAATAACAGCCGCACAGGATGATCGATCAGGTTAAGCTACGCTTGCCGCGGTTGTTCCATGGATGGGTGACCATCTTTACATACCAAGACCCTTCCGTGCCTCGGAAAGCACGATAAGCTGTTGATCACGGCTGTCATTCGTCGATCATTAACAGTTGAATGGGTAGTCAGAAACCCGAGAGACTTTCGGGCTTCTCACACACAACAACCCAGTAACTGAGTTGTAGAGGTCAGATAGGCAGTCACTCCACGTAAAATACTGGTATTTAGCTGCATCCAGTTAGACTGGAAGCCGACCACAACATATCCTAAATACTTATAATTCATAAGATAGGAAGTCCCATGGCAATCTATACGGCCCCACCTAACTTTTACGTGTTAATATGATTCAATAATTAGATACATAAAAACTACTTACCGGGCAATGTAAGCTCATCCAATACATCAACATTGCTCAAGGCATCGGATAACGATACTTTTTCACTCACAGACATGTTTCTAATAATTTTAAAACACGTAAAATACGAACGGATATGTCTAACACAGGATATGAGTAATTATGGTTTAATACTGCATAAGTTTGGGTTTATTGTCACGATAATGATAATACGAAACTTAGGTATCGTTTTGGAAAGGCGGAATTCAATATTTGATGTATAATTAGCGAAATATTTAAGTATTTTTAACAATTCACAAGTTCACAATAATGGAGGAAGGCATTTGACAACTAAACACTGTGTAGTGTTGCCCCGTTTTGCACTTATACCACAGATAACCAATCAAACCATATTACCGGTCTTTGATATTCGGTTTATGATTTATGGGCACATCGTATCGGCCATGCGCCGCTCCACCAGTAGGTGGAGGAAGTAGGCGTGCATTTGTCATATAACGTTATACTCAATTTCCTGAAAGGATTAGGTAGAGGGCCACACTTCCCAGTCAGCCCAAATCTGCCAAACATATACATTAATAGCCATTATTTTAACAAGAACAAAGACGTTACAGTTGGTTTATTGCATAGATACAGTCGAACGGGATGACTATGTGCCTGGCAGGTGAAAATGTGCAATTAATAATCTAACTCAAATGTTTTTAACGCCACATTTTTAAATCAATAATAATATATTCGTAATATCTCGTGAATCTATTAGTGATTGAAAAATATGGCTTTGATTAATAATGTAACTAAACACATTTGAGTTACATTATTAATCAAAGCATAACTTAAGACCCCCATTGCACATTTTCACCTTCCAGGCACATAGTCACCCCGTTCGACGGTAGTTATGAGTAGGCGCTACGCAAGACTGGTAGTTGTAGTGTTGCTTGGGAGGAAAGAAGGAAAGAAAGGGTCTATTTATAGCATATTAAATTTATAGCAGTGGATGACGTACGGCTGAGAGGATCGTATCAAACCTGTTTTAAGATGAACATCTCCCGCACATCAAGCTAGTATAATCTGTTAAATTACATTAATGGATTTTCAACTTTATTGCTAGACTATAAGGCTCAAAGTTGATTCGGAAAATTTTACAGTTTCGGGTAGCTTGATATGCTGGCGTCTGTACAAGTTGCATTCACTAAATTGGTCTGATAAGGTGTCCTAATGATTTTATCAACAAAATTTTCTAAAATCATGGATCACCACAACACAGATATGGAGGTCATAAATATCCACCTATTTCTAGGAGGGTTGGAGCCAACGGTTGTAGTACAGACTAGACGCCAGCACATCAAGCTACCCGAAACTGTCAGATTTTCCCAATCAACTTTGAACCTTATGCTTTAGCGCTAAAGTTGAAAATCTATTAAAGAAATCTGACAGATTGTAGTAGCTTGATGTGCTGGCGTCTGCACATTTTTCATATTCCTTATTTTAATCGGTATCTGCTCCGCCGCCGTAAGTTAAAGAGGCATATCAGAGGACTGCGGAAAAATTAGCCTTACTAGATACGCCTTTTTTATTAGTAAGGCTCATTATTTTTTTACACATTTTTTCTGCACGTGACAGTGCCTGTTTCTAACAACAGCAAAAGAAAAACATTTTTAATCTAAACTAAAATGTAGCTATTACGGAAAACAGGTAGTCGACCTGAAATTGCTGCAAATGGATTTGAGCCATCAGCAAAATAATTATTATTTCTTGCAATTGGGGTAGCAAACCAATGGGTTTGCTACCCCTGCAAATATGATCTCAAGGCGATGACTCAAAACGTTTGAGTCATAGCCAGCTGTTGACTTTTGGGTCAAAACTTAAAAAGCTATTATGACGTGCATAGATAATAAACTATACATTGATAAATTTATTAAACAACGACATGAATATTTACCTTTTATAGTATTTTATTAGTACGTAAAATATCATTGAAATGGAATTGTACAGACGCCAGCACATCAAGCTACCCGAAACTCTCAGTTTTTCCCAATCAACTTTGAACCTTATACTTTAGCGATAAAGTTTAAAATCTATTAAAGAAATCTGTCAGATTGTAGTAGCTTGATGTGCACACACCAGCATGTCTGTACACACCAGCCCGTATTAAGTATTAGGTATATTATTTTAGGTAGACTACGTGGGTCAGTTTTTAGGGTTCCGTACCCAAAGAGTAAAAAGGAACCCTATTACTCCCGGTCCGCTCTCCGACCGTCCGTCCGTCTGTATCTCATGAACCGTGATAGTTAGACAGTTGAAATTTTCACAGATGATATATTTCTGTTGCCGCTATAACATCAAATACTAAAAAACAGAATAAAATAAATATTTAAGGGGGCTCCCATACAACAGACATGATTTTTTTGAGTATTTATAGATAATGGTACGGAACCCTTCATGCGCGAATCCGACTCGCGCTTGGCCGGTTTCTTATTGCTGAATCGAACCGCTCTTGACCTCGATCACTCGTGATGGAAAGCGATGGATGAGGTCTATGATGGAACGAGCGTGCCCAGAAAATGCCTGTTCACTGCTCAGATAAAAGTGTTATAAGTATAAAATAAAAAAAACCAATTATGTACAATACTTTATTATGTACTTCCACTGAAAGCTTGCTATTTTAACTGTGTGTTTTGTCAGACGAAATAATATTAAGATTAAATCTAAAATATAACAGACTTACAAAATAAAACAAAAAAAGTACAAATCTATTACACTAAGGGCCACTACAAACGCTGTACGCTTAGTCTTGTCAAATTAATCAGCATCTGACGTAAATTGATGTATTTAGTAGACAATTTTTTAATCACCTCTAAACTTGTCAACTGTCCCAGTGCGGGGTAAAGGCCGTTCTTCTTTTCACATTTTTACCTACAATTCTAATTTCAACTCATTATTGGCGCCAAACCCCTTGTTCACAAACTAAACTAAAATTAAGTTCAGTACATCCATTTCTGTCTATTTCATTAAGAAAAGGACAGAATATAAATATTAGCTTAGACCTGTCAAATTAGTCAGCGACTGACGTAAATTGACGTATTTTAGTAGCCAAATTAATCACGTCTAAACATGTCTATTTGACAGGACTAAACTAATATTTATCTTCTGTCCTTTTCTTAATTAAACAGAAAGAAAATGATGCACTGAACTTAAATTTAGTTTAGCTTGTGACAAAGGAATCGACGCCGTTGTCAACACTTTCCATACAAACCAAGCGTGTCACCGTTTATTCGCACTACGACACTAACGACGTAAACAAACTAACGGCTTTGAAGGCGCGAGGCGACAGAATTTCGTCCGTTCAAAGTACTTTCGGCGCCACATCCTTTATTTGTATTGCCGTCATTAAATGATTCCGTGCTCTGTGGGTCGTACCTACAGTCCTTTCACAAGTATTTTACCTCTGTCTGTCAGTGGGTACCAACCTAACAGCAACCTTATATAATCATCTGCGTCGCATTTTCCCAACTACGTTGTGGTCGGTTTCGGGTCTCACCGGATGCAGCTGAATACCAGTATTTTACATGGAGCGACTGCCTATCTGACCTCCACAACCCAGTTACTGGGTGATACGATAGCCCTTGGTAAGACTGGTTGTCAGACTTTCGGCCTTCTGACTACCCGTTACGACTGTCAAAAATCCACGAATGACAGCCAGGACCAACGGCTTAACGTGCTTTCGGAGGCACGGAGGGGTCTCGGTATGTAAATATGGTCACGCAACAGGCCAACCGCGGCCAGCGTAGCTTAACCTGATCGATCGACCTGTGCGGCTGTTATTATTGAGCCACGGGCCCCTCTAACAGCAACCTTATATTGACTATAATAAAGTAAAGAATTTTGACAGACTTGTCAGTGGTAGCAATCCAACAGAAACTTTATTAGAATGATAATAAAAGCAAACTCAACAATACAGTCCTTTTACAGTTACTTTACCTGTGATTTTGCATCCAAATCACAGTGATCTTTATTCTCATTCCAGTAAAGTTGCTGTTGGGTTGCTGTCACTAACTGACAAGTCTGTCAAACTCATTGTGATCTTTATTTTCGTTAAAATAAGGTTGTTGTTAGATTGCTGCTGCCGGAGGTAAAGTAACTCTGAACGGACTGTATACATTTTTGTAGGAGCAGTAAAAACAGATAAAAAAATATTTTTACGTCAAAACCGCCTTATTTTTTTATAATTTTCCCTGCTTGACCGACCGTAATTTTATTAAACATCGACACAGTTGAAACAGACGACCTATATTACAGCATATAAAACAGTGATATTTACATCAATGCCTTAGTAATAAACTAAAAAAAAAACAACAAAAATTCTGAAGCTTTTGTTTCGTAGGAGAGCGGTTCCGCATGAAAGGGCTTTGAAGGTCTGTCGCATACCTACCTGTCCACCATTTTGATTTTCAAAATGGCGGCCACGCATGAAACCTATATAAATCGATAGCTGACATCAATGCACACAGAAAACATTATGAGACCAAATCCCGTAGTATTACGTTTCAAAACACTATTTGGACAGCCGTGAATGTGTGACCGTTCACCGCTTTCTTAGGAAACCAAAACTTTTGCCTTTTGACCGCTAGTCAGTAATAGACAATTTATAGAAGACAAATCAAATCATTATTAGGGGTAAGAGCAGACAGCTACAAAATACTCGAGTACTTTTTAATTGATAATGAACTAAATCACAACTAACAATGAAACCTCGCGAGGTGTCCCTCACCGATTTAGTTGCGGCTTTACTATAATAATCTGCATGAAAAATGATGAGATACGTATTTTTTCTTTTTTTCCTAATAAACGTTTTAAAGGGGTGAAAATCACCCTCAAAGTTCGTACCCCAAAATGATGGTGTGCAGTTTTCACATATTTCTAATAAAATTTATTCAAAATGACTTAAACCATTAAAAAGAGCTAAAAAAATTATGAAAAATACCTTTATTCACATATTTATAAGAATTGTGGATATACAATTTTTTTTTTATTAAAAATAACAAAAAATTCATAACTCAAAAACTATTTATTAATTTTTAATGGGACCAATTTTAAGTCTTATAAATATGTGAATAAAGGTATCCTTCATAATTTTTTATGCTCTTTTTAACGGTTAAAGTCATTTTGGAATTTTTTTATTAGAAATATGTGAAAACTGCAAACCATCATTTTGGGGTGCGAACTTTGAGGGTGATTTTCACCCCTTTAAAACGTTTGTTAGCAAAAAAAAAAAAAAACGTATTTCATCATTTTTCATGTAGATTATTATAGTAAAGCCGCAACTAAATCGGCGAGGGACACCTCGCGATGTTTCCTTGTAAGATAAGAGTTCGAAATAGCATGCAAGAGATGTGTGAATGTTCGAGCATACTCGTAAATATTTTCACTCAAAACTTGGTAGCAAAGAACATGCTCGAGTTTAATTCTGGTCCAGCCTGTCCCTTACTGCCGTCCCCCAGCGACGCCGTAAGCCGAGGTCCGTACCCCACAGGGGGTGCCCTTAGTGTGTAGTCGATTAGTTTGTAAGCCCTGGCTGGATGGAGGCCTCAATTTATTGAGACACTCACAGACGCCAACCTTCTAGCTGGCCCCGGTCGACCTACGAGATGCCATTAAAAAAAAAAGACGCTCGAGTATTTTGCTGTCTGCGCTGATTCTAACACGTCACAGTTTTTGCCGATTAGTCATGATAATTTGAAAAATGGAACAGATAAATGTAATCATCGACATGACGAAAAGGAGGCAGGAATCGTGGTGTATTTTGAGGTCAATTACGGAGTGGCTGTCAAATGGGTAATTGTAAATAAGGTACCTACATATAATTTTAAATAGGTGTAGGGACGCTTACATCTATTGGGTACCCCTCACCGTCAAATACTTTAAGGTAACCGCAAAGGGTTTATACATACACGATGATTAAAGTTATGTGACGTTTAAACGTCAAAATGAATGGTTAAACAGTCGATAATCACTACATAACTTTAAGCAAAGTTTATGAATATTAGGGTAAATGCAGGTGTCCTTAATAGAGTAGGAAATATAATATACAAGCTGTAACTTAACCCTTAAATGCACAATGTTGCCATATGGCAAAAAAGTACGTCATTTAATTTTTTTAAGAATGTGATAGCTGTGAGTTTCTGAACGCACCTCTTTTTGGCAAAACAATATATATACTCTATGAATATTAATAATTTTATGTCATTATAATATATATTCTTTTTAATGCTATAGATAAATACCTATACAATAGCATTTTTTTGCAATACGATGAAATAAATCATGCATTTAAGGGTTATTTAACGCACAACCTCATAAGGGGTCAATGTACTCATCGTTATGAACACCTTTTACTACGGGGCCAAACCAGAAATTGCGAAAAAAAAAAATCTGCTGTTTCCTACATTGTGACTAGTAATGCGAACATAAATGTCGGGTACAGCTGATTTTTTTTCGCCTGTTACCTGTAACTACGTTGGGTTCGCCAGCTGAACATCAGTATTTTACATGGAGCGACTGCCTATCTGACTGGCTGGGTCCTGTGGCTAAATAATAACAGCCACACAGATCGATCGATCAGGTTCAGCTACGCTTGCCGCAGTTGGTATGTGGATGGGTGACCATCTTTACATACCGAGACCCCTCCGTGTTTCAGAAAGCACGTTAAGCCGTTGGTCCCGGCTGTCATTCGTAGATCTTTGACAGTCGTTACGGGTAGTCAGAAGCGCCGAAAGTCTGACAACCAGTCTTACGTAGGGGTATCGTATTACCCAGTAACTGGGTTGTGGAGGTCAGATAGGCAGTCGCTCCATGTAAAATACAGGTATTCAGCTGCATCCGGTTAGACTGGAAGCCGACCCCAACGTAGTTGGGAAAAGGCTAGGCAGATGATGTTTTCAGGTTTGTTCCCATAGTGAAAGTTGTTCATAATATTGAGTACAATGACCCCTTAAAAGGTTGTGAATTATTTAAGTTACACCTTGTATATTTAATGCAGATTGTAGTCAGCACAACTTAAAAATAAAATAAAATAAAAAATAATCGGTTTTATGAAACCAATACTTAGTTTCAGGCCAAAATCTAACCTAAATCTAGCCTAACTGAAAATAGTCTTCTTAAATATTTATAGTAAATATAAACTTATATGTATATAGTCAGTATGCACTTATGTACATAAAAAATAACACCTTAATTTATTTTATATAATGTATAAGAAAAATCTACATTCCTTTAATATGTAACACTCACATTTAATATGTAATATTATGCGTGAAATATAACTAAATAATCTACTTCTTTTTACAGCCAAAATATTTAGAATTTTGGGAAGATACATTAAATCGCACTCAAAAAAAAAATCCTGCGGGGTAATTCCGTAACACACTATAAATAGCGATGATTTTCATTTTGACAGTTCAACAATATTCATTGCGTTATTTACGTTTTTGAGCAGACAATTTTTTCGAATATAAAAACAACGTAAATGACGTAATTAATATTGTTGAACTGTCAAAATTATAGCCATGCTACTGTTAGTGTGTTGCGCAATTACCCCACAGGCCTTAAAATTAACATCGGTTAACAAGGTAATTTCGTAACAAGACAAAAAGCAGTCTTTAAAAAAGGAGCTACAGTGAAGCGTCGATTATCCGAACTACTACGCCCGCCCGACTCACGCGTGCCTCTCTCCCGCCTCCCGCGCTACAGTGCTTGCGGCAGTCACTTGTCACGACTTGTCGATTTGTTATGTAAATGTAAATATGGTTTTCATTATCCTGTACGTAAATATGTATGGCTGAATCAATATACATATAGGTATACCGATTTTCCGAACACCCCAAGTGCCCCAATTAATTCGGATAATCGACGCTCTACTGTATTTAAATATAAATATTTATATTGAACATTATTCTAATTACATATAATGTAATTTTAACAGATATCTCAACCAATGAAGTTTTACTCAAGCCTGTAATAATGAGACTACAACTAGATATTTATGAAGATACTTTGACAACTTTAGACATAATTTGTGACTACATACACTCTGTTAACCTTCAAAAACAAAAAGCGAACGCAATTTTAGCCTTCGTTCCCTCTCGGGAGATTTGTTTTCACGCACTGGATTTTCAACACACATTTTCACAACGCACTGAGAGTTGAAAATCCAACAGTGTATTTTCTTGGATTCTCAATACTTGGCGCAATGCCGAGAGTTGAAAATCCAGTGGGCTATTACAAAATCACCCGAGCCCTAGGAGAAAACTCTTTCGCATTTTCTCAGGTTTTTGTATTTAATATACATTGTAGGGCCTCTTTTTTAACGCTTAACCTTAAAAAAATCGCTATTTTGCTACAAAAAAATTGGTTGTCTGTAAAGTCTGTTTACGGGCTATGATTTTACGAGATAACGTCACAAGAAATCTTCTACTCGGACGCATCGGCCGATGGAGTGGAAGAGAGATAGATGCGTCACAAGCCGAACGCTTAGGACGCTCGACTCATGCGGAACGTGACAATGAGTCATGCTTTTTCGTGCGTGCAGACGGCGTTCATCGATTTATAAGACGTCATCACGTCAAAAAAGCGAATATCAACCAAAAACACGTCGAGAGTTGTCGTGGAACATCCGGATGACACGAAGTTCCTTTCGCTTTATATTATGTATTAAATAACAGGCAAAATTATATAAATAAACAACGTTTGAGTAAATGAGAAATCGAAAAGAGCAAGACTCATCATTGTTTTTTATTCATTATAATTTAAGTACTTTGAATAAAAAAGGCATTTTCAATAGAGTTCCTCCTATGGGTGAAAGGAATCTATTAAAAAACAATTGACTCAATTAATTGATTTTTTCGCAAGCTACAATTTTTTCAGATTTAACCCTTAAATGCATAATGTTGCCATATGGCAACAAAGTGCGTCATTTATTTTTTTTTAAGAATGTGATAGCTGTGAGTTTCTGAACGCACCTCTTTTTGTCAAAATATATACCTACTCTATGAATATTAATATTTTTATGTCATTATAATATATATTTTTTTTAATTCTATAGCTAAATACCTATACAATAGCATTTTTTGCAATACGATGTAATAAATCATGCATTTAAGGGTTAACTTGAGACTTCGCTCTGATGATGTAAAGCGCGCGATGACGTTAAACTCTTGTGGTTTGTAACGTGCGATAAGGAACTTCGTTCAAACAGCGAAAAATCAACCAAAAAAAATGATATGCCTCCATTTTTATTCTAAAAACTATTCATAGTTGTTTTAACGTGTCATCTATTACCACTATACGACTGTTATAGAACCTAGTAAATAATGTACTAGCCTTTAATTTAAGGGCTAGATATAATATACATTGATATATTACAGTTACTTACCTATATGTATATGTAACACACATCGACGACAGAGGCAGCTGCCGACAACATGCCGCTCGGGTATTTGAGTACGGTGTCGTCGGTTGCAGTTGACGCGTGTCGCTCGTGTGTATGCACACTTAGAGGCAACGCGGTCACGTTGTCGTGATCATTTGCTTAAACGCCTTAGCGCTTAGGCAAATTCCACTTACAGGGCTTCCATTTCAGAGTGTTACACAATTATCTAGCTGTTTTAGTAGCAGCAGTGCTGTTATCATATTATGTAGCCCAAAAAAGGGTGAACAAAAATACCTTTTCAGATGCTGAATTAAGGAAAGCAAAAGAAAATATAAATTTACAACTACCCACATTCAGAAAAATATGTATACTTTGTGTCAACCACAAAAAAAAAAAAAACAGATTAAAAAAAAAGCACTTTATTTTTTTAATATTTCTTTTGCTTCCTCTAACAAGAAACGTCAGTAGTCGCTGAAAATATGACTAAGAAGACTTACTTCAAAAACAGTTTCCATTAGAAGTCTCGATAGCGCTATAAACACTGAATTATTTACAAAAACCACGACATCCCAATTTAAAACTCAATGGGAACCTCCTGCATCACCAATTTATACCCCAAATTCTGCAACGGCGCAAATTTATCCTGGGGTTGATTATAACCATTATACTCCGTCAACTGAACTATAGGATCTGGTATTTCAAAGTCCAATGTATTCAAATAGTCGTCATTCTCCATAATATTAAGATCATCAAATCCATTTTGACTGATTTCATGGAGATTATCGAAGTGTATCTCTGGTCTGGCATCTTCAAATGGCATTTCAGGGTGTTTCAAGCGAATGCATTTGTGGGAACGTAGGAGAGATGGCCAGACGAAGGTTTCTTCGCATATCTTGCACTGTAGGCTTTCGTAGTCCGAGTGTTGCGTGTCAATGTGCCGGTTTAGACAAAAGTTCGAGGAGTAGTATTTGCCGCATGTCTGTAAAGGATAAGTGTTGATTATTAAAGGTGGTAGAATAGAATACTCTTTAGAGGCTGTTCATATATTTCGTAAGACAATTTCAACTAATTTCTGACCCCGCTCCCCCATACGTAAGAAAAAATAAGACTTAAATGAACCCCTCCCCCCTTTGAATCTTACGTAAGATTAGTATCTAGAATAATCTAGACCCCTCCCACCCCCAGGTAAGAAGAAATAAGACTTGTTCGGACTCCCCTCTAAACTAATATTTATCTTCTGTCCTTTTCTTAATTAAATAATAAGAAAAAAAAATTTTATATAAAAAAAAAAAACAACCGACTTCCAAAAAAAAGTCGGTTGTTTTTTTTTTATATAAAATTTTTTATTTTTCACTTTTTAGTTATATCTACCCCAATCAAATTCATATAAACACTACTTGCTATGTAAATATCAGTGACAGGAAGCTGCATCTGCGTTTATAGGGTACAGACGTGATGTTATGTTGTGCGATTGCGTAAACAGTTAAAAAAAATGTATAACCTTTGTAGTGAGTACAGGCGTGATATTATGTTGTGTGATGGTGTAAACAATGCTTAGATATGCTATAGCAACAATCGCGGTTAATCTGCTGTTATTTATTGAAGAGTTCCCCCGATTTCTACAAGATCCCATCATCAGATATTGAAATGGTGACAATGGGACCACACGGGAAGCACCAGCTTTCAAATAAAAAAAGAATCATGAAAATCGGTTCACCCAGTCGGTTATTATGAGGTAACAAACATAAAAAAAAAAAAAAAATACAGTCGAATTGATAACCTCCTCCTTTTTTTGAAGTCGGTTAAAAATGCACTGAACTTAAATTTAGTTTACTTTGTGAACAAAGGAATCGGCGCCACTGGTCGTGGACTAAGTCGTTGTTATTGAGAAATGATATACAGGGTAGCTACCCGAGTCGTCTGACAATCAGAGCTGATTGTCAGACTTCTTAAATACTCGTAACGACTGTCAAAGATCTACGAATGATAGCCAACCAACCAACGGCTAAACGAGGCACGTGCTTTTTGAGGCAAAAAGGGCTTCGAACCTTCGAACCACCCGCGCGGCTATTATCATTTAACCACGACTCCCTGTGAGGGAATCACGAATCGTGCACTGAAATCATGGTTACAGTTTGCGCGTCGATGTTCCTTACACCATGTATACAACGTGTAACGTTAAATGCGCAAAACCTCAGACACCCCAACTGTTTTTTAATTCAATTGACCTATTTCAGAGAGACAATAAGTCATTAAAAAAAATGTAAAGGTTTTATGTGCTGTTTTAGTTTTACTGGCCATTCTGATCGTTTCTTGCGTCTGCGACGACGCTTTATCGAGGGAGGAGTCGTCACGGGGACGCTGCGACGCGCTGAAATTGGCTTGCTTGACCTATTAATAAATAGACACGGCTACTTTTTTAATGAAGATTTTTTGAAAAATGTGACCTATATTAAAAAGTGGTTCAATTAATTCTGCTCGTTATTCTGATCAAACTATTTTCAGGTTTTGCCCATTTAATGTTACACGTTGTATATGGAGGGTGTGGTCAATGCCCGATAGTGGTATAGTAACGGCTCGGTTTAGAATAACTAGTATAAAAAAAAAACTACATTTGGATATTATCGCAATTCATGAATACCTTAACAAGTGAGCCGATAAAAATTGCTGATGCCAATAAAATACGATTAGTATGATTTAAAATGGAATGCAATAATTTTTTCTTTTCTTCTAGAAATAATGATAAAAGAATAGTTTAATTAAAATAATAATTTGAAATATTACTTATTGATTATATATATATATATTTTTTAAGTTTTAAAAGTAAATTAATTATTAACTTTATGTGGATTTTATCAAACTGTAAAAACAAATGATAATTTTAAATATGTTTATTCCAGTAACTTAAATTGTGTAAAATGGAAGTAGTTTCAATACCCCGCAATTACATTAATCTGAGAAGTTCGAATTTGTTTAGGTGTATAATACTTCTATCAGAAATCATATCAGTAGTTAATTAATAAAAACCAATTTATAAACAATCTCAATAAAAACGAGACTATTTATATAGGGTGACTGGTAATTAGTGACCGATACTTAAACACATGATTCTACTCATGACAACAAACAACTTTTACTATGGGACCAAACCTGAAATCACGAAAAAAAAATCAGCTGTTCCCTACATTTTGACGACTCGTACGAACATAAATGTAGGGAACAGCTGATTTTTTTTTCGCGATTTCGGATTGGTCCGATAGTAAAAGTTGTTTGTTGTCATGAGTAGAATCATGTGTTTAAGTATCGGTCACTAATTACCAGTCACCCTATATAAATAGTCTTTAACAAGATATTTTATTTAGTCATCTCCACAAAATTTAAAAAAAAAAAGAAAATTGTTGCACTTTTAATGCTTTTACTTTACACTTAACGTGGATGCACGTGAAACACAATGGCTTATTAATTCTTTCTGTAGTTATGGCGAAAAAGACTGATAAAATACTGACCTTGCATTGGTGCTTAGAAATAATAGTCTTTTTACTCTTCGGGTGAACAATAGCCTTTTTGATCTCTCCGTTATTAACATCAAAACACCTCGCATCAATGAACTCAACGGAATCCGTCACAACTTTCCCCCCAATTTTAATCTTTTCTAAGACCAGTGTCGGTTGCATATACTCTGGTATTGGTTCGTCAATCTTATATGTCATTTTCATCTTTTTCTTCCCAACTCTTTCCCGTTCTTGTGAATTGTCACTGGTAATCAGAAAATGGGTCCACTTATGCTGTAGCATATCGGTTTCCGTATCAAACTTTTTAAAGCATTGATCACAGAAATAGTAGTCTTTATAACCAGTCATGGCTTTATTTGTCAGATCCGGTAGTAATTGCACGTGACGTTCTAATGCATCACGCTCTACTGAACTTTCTTCGCAGAAGTTACATAGATAGAGTCTCTCGTTACCCAGGTTACGCATACCATATAAGCATTTTGGGCGTTCATTTGAATGTAGGAATGCAATATGATGAGCTATTGCACATTTGCTGGTAAACTGATCTTTACACACATCACAGACGAAGCACGCAGCAGCGTGTTCATAACTATGGTCTTTTAAGTCCATGAATTTGAAGTATACTTCGTCGCAAGTCTTGCAAGGATGTAGTTTTAGCACGCGACACACATTCCGTCTGTGATCAGTAAATTTAACCTTGTTCTCTAAAAATAATCCACATACATCACAATGCAGCTTTATATGAAGTTTGAAAAAGGTTCGGTCCATGAAGTTCTTATTACAATAGTTGCATATATAGCACTTCCGTTTCTTATGATGCAACTTTGTGTGAGATCTTAAAAGCTGGTACGCTTCAAAGATTTTCGGGCATTTTCTGCATTTATGGTATTCTTTTACCTCATGGATGATTACCTGATCAGAGAATGATACACGCTTCTGTGGCTTGTTATTGGGCTTGTATACAATCATATGTTTATTTTCCTGATGTTTTAAAAGCTTTTTCTCACTTGAATACCCTTTTTCACATATTTTACACTTTATGGTAGCCATGTTTGGGTCTTTTTCGCTTTCTGAACCCGAGTCAGAGGGACTGCCAGGCACCTGGTTCCTCTGAAGCTCCTTCTTCAGCTTATCTAAGTCCTCTTTCACTAGGCTAATAAAGCATTTTCTAGAAAACCAGTTTGACTGTACTCTAGGACCTGTCGGTTTTATTCGAGGCTTCTTACTCACAACTGGAGATGTCAACTGCTGCAAGTAAGGACTTATGTCATAACGAGACAAGAGAACCAGTGGCACCTTCTGGAACCCTCGGAAGCCGCTTTCAGGCGGGATATTTTTATACCCGTCAGAAGATGCACGTCGAACACCCACTTTATCAACACCACTGTTGTTGCTGTTACGTTCTTGCTTAACTCCATTTCTTGTGGACATCGGAAGATACTATCGAAGCAGGAAAATAAAATAATAAAAAGAAAAATCTTAAGATAACGCTAAAAACGTCAACAATGCTATAATATGTCATGCTAATGAGGTGGCAGAGGTGCCCAACCGCCATCATTTTTCAATGTCGCAACAAAACCGGTACTAACCAATCTTTTCTTCTTCATTAATAATGTATTAATTATTATACAACCGAAGTAATAAATCTGAAAATGTTCATACATACCACTGATAAATAGGTGCTTAGCGGGTAGATAGTTTCTAAAATAATAAGAACATCAAAAATTTTCAACGAATGAAAAACCGTAATTCCTGTTTTCAGTTTTCTAAAGTTTATCTGTGGAAGGTGCGCTTAAAAACTCATCTCGTAACTTATTATGCTTTTGACTCAGGAGAAATACCACTTCATATATTATAGTTCTAAAATGATAAGGAATTTCATTAAGTTTTTGCAAATATTTACTCTTTTTACGTGTTTGAGCACCTAAATTAGTAAAATTGTATAGTTGTGGTTTTATATTTATCGAAAATTGTGTTTTAATGAGTTTGTATTTCTGAACGCATTCGTACAATAGCTCTACTAAACGTTGTTTTATCAAAATATCCTTACCCTATTTTATGCTTTTGTAGTATCCAAATAAGGACTTAATTCGCATAAAAGATAAAAACAGCATTACATAATCTTAGTACCACTGTTTGTATAATTTGATTTTTCTTATCCGTTGTAGGTACCTACTTACAGTACTTCACTCAGTACGCAAAATAATCAATTCGCGTGATTTTACGTAAACAATTTATTTTTAAGCCGCCGCCGTGTGCGTTTACCAGTCGAAATGTTCCCGCCGACTCGTATAAGGAGCTGTCTTCCTGTTATAAATCCTATGTTTAGACAAAAGTTGCGTCCTCACAGACCTTTTCGCCAAACATCTACGCTTCACAATCAAACAAAGACGATACAGAGGAATAAATGGATGAGTTTTAGATCTATTATAACTAGATGGGTGCCGTTAGGAAGTGCTATTTACGTAGGTTGGTGTTATATTCGTGCTTCGATAAACTATGAAGTGTCGAAAGTGGAAATTTTGTTCTACGAAATGTTTCCATTCCGTGTTACCAGCCGAATTTGGGGAAAACTGGCTGCTTGTGAATTACCGATGTCATTACGGAGTTTCGTCTACGGTACGTACATTAAAATGTTTGATGTGAATCTACATGAAGCTGAGTTTACCGACCTCAGACATTACAAAAGCCTATCAGCATTTTTTACGAGGCCTCTGAAAGACGGAGCGAGATTTATAGCGCCATCCCCGTGTGTTTCTCCGTGCGACGGCGTAGTCCTTAATTGTGGGCCAGCGGACACAGACAAGATAGAGCAAGTCAAAGGAGTCACATACAGCCTAGAGGAGTTTCTTGGAGAAAATAAATGGGTGAAAACAAAAGACGACAGTTACTATGACTCTCTGCTGACTAACAAAGACAATGTTCTTCATCAATGTATTATTTATTTGGCTCCTGGAGACTATCACCGCTTCCATTCACCGTGTGACTGGACTGTGACATTCCGAAGACATTTTTCTGGAAAGCTGCTGTCAGTAAACCCGTGGTTAGCAAGACTAATACCTGGCCTGTTCACTATAAATGAACGAGCCGTGTATGTTGGTGAGTGGAAACATGGTTTCTTCAGCATGACAGCTGTAGGGGCAACTAACGTTGGCTCCATAGAAATCTATAACGACCCAGAACTACGAACGAATACAAAAGGCAGACGGAACCGTATCAACGAGGTGGACTTAGGACAGGTTCCATTGAAGAAGGGCGAGTTATTCGGTCAGTTTAATATGGGGAGCACGATAATCTTATTATTTGAGGCTCCTAAAGAGTTCATGTTTAATATGACTTCCGGGGACAAGGTTCTCGTTGGCCAAGCGCTGTGTTCAGCAGTGAAGGAACATGCCAGGTGACCTGTTTACAGGGATTTAGTTGAATTAGCCCAAGTGGCCATGTTTTTCTACATGATGTCTCTAACGCTGTGAACTCGTTAAGATTTTTTAAACTTTTAACCACTAGCGTTATTGTGTTACCGACTAATTATAATAATATTCCACAACTTTCACACAACGCCATCTAGTCCCAAACTAAGCAGAGCTTGTGCTATGAGTACTAGACAACTGATAAAAATTGGGCTGTGAAGGTCAGGTAGGCAGTCGCTCCAATTTAAAATACTGGTAGTCAGCTGCGTCCGGTTAGACTGGAAGCCGACCCCAACATATTTGTTATTCCAGTGTTACACTAGCATAGTATTTTGAGGTTTTCGTAGATCTATATTGATTTAAAAACAAGGCTTATCAATTGTCTATGATAATGGCTCCATTGCAGAATCATTAAACATAGACATCATATAATTGAAAACTCATTTGTTGAAATCCATTCCATTGTTCAGACTGTCCAAAGTTATAAACTTCTTAAGTGTGGGTATTTGAACTTGAAACCATCTATGCTACCTATGATATTGGTGATATTCTAGCTTTTTTTTTGAAGCTCGATTAATGAAATATATTTCCATGACTGACCATTATTATTCTCCTGCAAAATCAGTCTATAGCATTCCCACTCCTGGGACGCAGGCCTCCCCTTTGTGAGTACCTCGCTGGCCAAAATACACCTCGCGGGCCCAGTGCGGTTTGGGATGTCATATGTCTTCGAATTTTTTGGTTCTGGGATGAGTCGG
Source organism: Eremobia ochroleuca (assembly GCA_949629135.1). NCBI lineage: Eukaryota > Metazoa > Arthropoda > Insecta > Lepidoptera > Noctuidae > Eremobia > Eremobia ochroleuca. The sequence goes on from OX451414.1 coordinate 7,550,837, forward strand.
TTTCGTCCTGATGTTTTCCTTCACTGTCTTGGGAGCAGTGGTGATGAAAATAAATTACACAAAGAAATATGCCAGCCTGGGACTCGTAACCACTGGGCCAGCAAAGCCGTTATCCCCATTCGTTTGTGGTCGGCGAAACATGACTTTCTCTCCCATAGTTCTCTAGTCATCAACTTTAAGACCAATCAGCATAAATTAATGTGAACTTTTTCTAAATATCAAGATAATAAATAAGGTCCTTTTTGAGGGGCGAGATTCTGTTCTGCATTTTAGTAACGTGTACATATACAACGTGTAACGTTAAATGCGCAAAACCTCGGACACCCCAACTGATTTTTAATTGAATTGACCCATTTCAGAGAAAATAAGTCATTAAAAAAATTGTAAAGGTTTTATGTGCTGTTTTAGTTTTACTGGCCATTCTGATCGTTTCTAGCGTCTGCGACGACGCTTTATCGAGGAGAGGGAGGAGTCGTCACCGGGCCGCTGCGCCGCGCTGACATTGGCTTGCTTGACCTATTAATAAATAGACACCGCAACGTCTTTAATGAAGATTTTTGAAAAGAAAAGTGGTTCAATTAATTTCTGCTCGTTATTCTGATCAAACTATTTTCAGATTTTGCGCATTTAACGTTACACGTTGTATAATTAAAGTTTGTTTAACCAACAACCATTCAGAAGTAGTTCTTCCATCGATTTAGTGTCTTAGAAAAATGTTTGTCCAGTCGCTTATCAGGCCGCAAGGACATATAAAATAACCTTCCGGACCGTGGAGCGAGAATAGCTTTTTGAAGTGAACATTTATTTAGGCGCACTGCGCGCTCTTTCAGAACCTAAGCTTTCTGAAGAACATCCCCAATAGATTTCAAATTCTTTAGGCACCAGCTTCATCCATTTTCGTAATTCTATTTACCAAGGAAGATGGTTTAGAGGCTTCTAAATTCGTGTTCTGTTGTTAGATTTTATCATCGCAATTTTTTTGTAGTTCGGAACTTCGGATCACTGAGTCTGAGCATAGGCTCTCGGGAGTTTCGCGCATGTTCTCTTCTGTCACTCACACTCGCCTCATGTTACCATTTGGTTCCTAAAAAACGTTATTGCGCAGCCTTCTGCTCTAAGTTCGGACCGGCCATGGTTCATCGGCCGTATTTTATGTCTGTTGGACTTGACTTCAACCTTGTTTTGTAGTAACATGCTATGAGCGGTTTTGGTTCGAATCTGCATTCTTTAGAAAATCTTAAGATTGAAAAATCGGTCGAAATATATTTCAATCTAAATAATTGATATTATCTGGTTTTGAGAATTATAAAAACGTAGAAGTTTACCGGCTCAGTCGCTTTTCACTTCGCATGAAACACACTTAATTTGACGCCGATGTCGAAGTCTGAATAGTCTTAGAACTTGGATAATTATTAAATATCAATCTTAATACATGAATCCACCACAGGGAAAATTAAAGGAATATCACTCGCAAACCGATTACCCGAATGACAATTTCCCAAATATAATGTCTCGATTAGATATTAGACAAATCCTCGAAATATTGTCTCGAGTACACACCGTAAGGTATTTAAAAATCAAAAGTAATTTATTCAAACTAGGCTGAGAATCACTTCACCACTTCCTCGTGCTTTAGCCGGGAAGAAGTGACACAACAAAATCCCCACCAGCATAGCTGTTTGTACAGTTAACGTACGTACGAAAGCACTTGGAAGTGGTGAAGGGCGGTCGTTTTGGGGGACTGTCTTTTGTAATTTTGACGTTCGAAAAGTGCTGATTCTCAGCCTAGTTTGAATAAATGACTTTTGATTTTGAGTTAGAAGAACTTGATTCTACTAGCCGTCTATACCAGTGACAAATATGTTCCATTTGTATCTAATAAAGTCAATCGTAATCTTTGTTAATCGTTACGGGTAGTCAGAAGCCCGAAAGTCTGACAACCAGTCTTACCAACGGGTATCGTGTTATCCAGTTATTGTGAGCTGGGTTGTAGAGGTCAGATAGGCAGTCGCTCCGTGTAAAATATTGGGTGAATCAAATATAAACAGGCCTTTTTTTATTACTGGTCGCTGAGTGAAGTGACGCGCTTGGTGCTGTTGTATGTGTTAGGGGGGATCATCTAGGGGAGGGGGGTATACTGCTCAGGCTCACTTTAGTTTATTGCGCGCCAGTAGCATCATGTATGAGCAGGAGGTATATAAGTCTGTTGAGCAACGACTTATCATAATTTTTTTTAACACGGGAGGGCATAAAACTTTCCGAAATTTTGCATCCATTGACTCTACAGTTCGATAAAAATACGCTTTCAAGAACTCAAGTGGACGTAGTTACACAAAAAGGATCCAGTCCACACAAAGTCACTTTAGAGATATTAACGTTTGAAGTTTGGAAGATATTTCTTTATTTGTATTCATTTTAAAATTAATTGAAAGTAATGAAATAATTGTTATTACGCAAAAAGAATCCAGACTCCTTGATTCGTTTTACTTAATTGGTTGGTAATATTAGCTGTGAATCAGGAAGGTTGGATTGTCCAAGGCGATTTTATTTTAACGTGCCATTCATGGGGGTTGGTTCTGAGGTTGATAAAAACTGATAGAAAGTTGTTTTTACTTGGGTCTTTTTTACTGGCCGATAGTACTGATATTTAGCATCAGTTTGGTGCACTTAACTCATTTTTGACCATGTTGTGGATTGGATCCTTTTCGTTTAACTACGTCCAAGTGTAGGAATGGCACAAAAAAAAATTCAAGTGGAGGACGCCGTTTTCACACTGACCAGATAGTGGAATCATTTGTGTGCAATTGGCTAAAGGCACGACCGACTACATTCTTCGATACTGGCATCAAGAAACATCCCCTGCGCTGGGAAAAATGTGTTAATAGAAGGGGAGATTATGTAGAAAAATAAAATATATTCCTTTTTTTTTACGAGTATAATAATACGTGCGTATTTTTTTTTTTACTTAAGTCCGGTTTATATTTGATCCACCCACGTATCTGTGTTCAACTGCATCCTGTTAGTCTGGAAGCCGACCCTAACATAGTTCGGAGAAGGCTAGGCAGATGATGAAGATTCAGCTAGTAAAATAGCCAATGATATGCCTAAATCTGTGGCCTCACTTAAAAAAAACTGGGTCAAGATTAAAGGGTCAACAGCTGTGACCTATTCGTTCTTTCTGTTTCAAAATCGGATATTTGACAATCACCTTAAAAAGAACTTTAATTAGATTGTATTCAAATAACTTATTTGCATCAATCAAGAAGATTATTCTTCGCTCGTATCGTAATGGAAACGAAATATTTGAAAGTAGATCATCACTCATCTGCCTTTCGTATTCTCCTGCGGAACATAGACCTTTCCCAAGTTGAGTCACAATATCCTGTTGACTGACTGCCTCACGGATACAAACTCCCTGAAGGATACTTGTTTCAGCCGCCTTTTAAAGCCACGTATTCACTGAGCAACAATGTTTCGGATACACAGTTTCTGAAACATCACGTAAATGTTTCCAGGAACAATGTTCTCCGCAGCAAGTGGGGAGCACCGAAACATACCGATAAACACGTGTTTTACAGAAACAAAAATTTATATGTTTCTGAAACAAAATGATTTCTTTCAGAAGCACGTAGATTTTGTTTCTGAAACAGAGTTTATAAACAATTGTTGCTCAGTGAATACGTGGCTAGGCCATGGGTTCTTATAACTGCTGGTAGGCGTAGCATGCTCCGCTTGCCTATTCGCAGTCACAGGTCATAAGTATAATCAGCCTTTAACGTTCCCCCTCCTGGGATACAGACCTCCTCTCTGTGAGGAGTGTACCGTTATCCATCACGCGGACCCAGTGCGGTTTGGCAGATGTCACATGCAAACGAAAAAAAAAAAAAAATTAAAGTTATTTATTCAAATTAGGTTGAGAATCAGCGCTTTTTGAACGTCAAAATTACATAAGACAGTCTCCCAAAACGCCCGCCCTTCACCACTTTCTAGTGCTTTAGCTTGGAAGAAAAAGTGGCGCAACAAACTCCCCAGCAGACCTTTTCCAGCATATGCCTGTTTGCTTACGATGTTTTCCATCACCGTTTAGAGAGCATCATAGGTGAACGTCATTGGTTAGGAGGCCGTAGTAAAAATATTAGTGGGGCTGATTGCCCACGGAGCACCAGACGTATAGACGCCAGCTCATCAAGAGCTACCCGAAACTGTAAAATTTTCCCAATCAACTTTGAAAAAAAAAAAAATATATAATTTGACAGGTAGTAGTAGCTTGATGTGCTGGATTCTGTACATTAATATCACATTAATTTACCGTTGAGGTCATAGATATTGTAGTACAGATGACAATAACAATTTCAAATACATATTTGGCTCATGCAAACCAAATTATGGAAATTAGTCTTATTTAGTGACGAAACGGTTTTGAAATGGAAAATTGGAACTATTTCCTCTTTGGTATTACCTATTTTGTTGGGTATACGTCATATTTTGCAGTGGTTTATTTGATTTATGAATATGACTAAAATACAGTGAGTTGGTACTTAGTTACTGTTCGGCCGACGACAGAATGCTTTTTTGACACCTGTCAGCTTCACAAAAGAATACGTGTTTTGCGAATTTGGTCTTTATTAGCTACTAGAACTGTCGCACTAGGTGTCGAATTCTCTTGACAGCACCCGGTCGATTCTGTAAAAATCTCACCGTGAAAACTTGCGTGGAGTGAAATCTCGATTATGATTGTAAATGTATGCTTGGTCAATCCCTAGTATCAGGTGCGGTGACACTGGCAGCGCACTCCACGCTCACTTCACCTACGTTTTCACGGTGAGATGGTTACAGAATCGCACTGCTGGTCTGTAGATAGAGAAAGATATTTTTCTGTTTCCATTTGTAAAGGTTGGTGGTTCTTGTGGTCCAATCTTTCGTTGAAACAGTCTTCCATCTTGTCATATTCACTTGCCCTTCCTTTCACAAGATTAACGTTCCTTTATCGCTTTTATACTTTCATCTTATTGGAGTATCGTGTAAGTTATACAATAAATGAGGTCAGATAGGCAGTCATAGTAATCAGCTTATAATGTTCCCACTCCTGGGATACAGGCTTCCTCTCTGTGAGTCGCTCGCTGGGCAAAATCCACCACGCGGGCCCAGTGCGGGTTGGAAGATGTCACATGTCTACGAATTTTTGGTTCTATGACATGTTGGTTTCCTCACGATGTTTTCATTCGCCGTTCGCTGCGCGCTTCGGCTAAATAATAACAGCCGCACGGGTCGATCGATCAGGTTAAGCTTCGCTTGCCGCGGTTGGTCTGTGGATGGGTGACCATCTTTACATACCGAGACCCCTCCGTGCCTCGGAAAGCACGTTAAGCCGTTGGTCCCGGCTGTCATTCGTAGATCTTTCACAGTCGTTACGGGAAGTCAGAAGCCCGAGTCCGACAACCAGTCTTACCTAGGGGAATCGTATTACCCAGTAACTGGGTTGTGGAGGTCAGATAGGCAGTCGATCCATGTAAAATACTGGTATTCAGCTGCATCCGGTTAGATTGGAAGCCGACCCCAACATAGTTGGGAAAAGGCTAGGCAGATGATGATGTTTTCCTTCGCCGTTATGAGAGCAGATGAAATTATTACTTAAAGTAAATCGCCTGCTTGGGTTTGAAGCCTCAACCTACGTCTCGTAACTCGGGCCCGCTACCTCTGGGCCAACACTATTCTCCAGGCAGTCGCTCCATGTAAAATACTGGTATTCAGCATGCGGTTCAACTGATAAATGATAAATGATTTATTTTCTGTAAGTAGGTTTGTACAAACACTTTTACATGTCAATCATATTTTTTTTAAACTAGATGAGGTCGGCGTTTCCTATCTGACTACTCTGAGAAGAAAGGCCGAAACAAACTCAGAGGTCACAGTCTCTTTTAAAGTCCAGACATAATCTTGGTCAGATCATGTGAAGACCATGTAGATTGGTGTCTGAAATGGTCTTTTGAGTAAAGAACCACACAGATTGAGCGGACCTGTCCAGTCAGTGCACGCTGGAACCCGACCTCAACATAGTCGGCAAAAGATAACGTGTAATAGTCGTTTATCGTGATTTTTCGTGACTCGGATCTTGTATATGGTGGTTAAAAGTTTAAAAACGATTCTCTAGATGTTTTTCATTAATTTAAGAATGTAGCAACATGTTTGTTTTTAAGCTAAGGAGCTTTTAACGCTATTACATTATGTATATTTAAAAAGCTATTGTAATATATTTTAAATGAATCGACTTGCAAAATGAATATTGCAAATAGAGATACCCTTTATCGATCTCGACCTATTTTATCGATAAGCAAATTAGGTTAACTGTCTGACAAACTTTTGGGTACACCATTTTTTTTATTGTAGGGTACTTCCTATCCACTTAATGGTACTTCACTATTTGGTAATTGAGTATCCCACACTTCTCGAATCTAAGTATTACATATATAGCAGTGTAGTGTAAGATACGTGGCCGTTAATATAACGCATCGAGTTTTATTTATTTATTTTATCATTTATGTACACACATATATAAACAGACAAGAAAAACAAACAGAACAGAACAGAAAAATAGGTACAAAGGTGATGCTTTTTTCATAAGAAATCTCTTCCAGTATACTTGCGATAGGACAACAGATAGAGAGATGTAGACAGCGTGTGCAAGAGTAAACATTCAATTATTACGTAAGCACTACCGTTGGGGGACTTTGCTTTGCTTATTTTTGATGACATGGGGGATGGGGCGGTCTGAATGGTGATGACATCAGCAGTATTCATTACTTTACTTTTTTTCAAAAAAGTGAAGTAATCGGATCGGAAAAAGAAAAGCAAGAAAAAAGAGAAGGAAAAAGAAAAGTAATCGGATCGGAAAAAGAAAAGTAAGAAAAAAGAAAAGAGAGGAGAAAGGTAAAGTGATCGGATTTTCTACAAAATGTTGTCAATTTTGGTTGGAACACATATTATTATGTCAACCCTACTTGTTTATGCTTGAAAACGAAACGCATTTTCAGGGATTCACGAAAAGAATTAAATAAATAAAAGTTATAGAGCAGCAGACTCTTGAATCGATAAAGAAACCAGAACACATTGAAAAATTCATGCACCAATGTTTACGTAAGCATGGTTGGGGGGGGGGGGGGGGGGGGGTAGAGCTTTGATTACTTTTGCTGATGAGGGAGAGGGCGGGTTGATAATTGCAAAAAAACTGCTTATCTAATACTTGAACGGCCCTAAGTAACTTTGTGCAAAAACAATTGATGGGAAACGACTTATTATTGGTGTGAAAATTAGCTGTTTTGCAAGCCACGGTACAGGAATCGTGGGCGTATTAAAAATTAAGTTAAATAACATTTATAACATGTTTTCGTTAAAAAAAACCGTCAAAAGACTTTGGAAATTTGACCTGTAATGTCTCCGTAACCGGAAGGCTCGCAGGTATAGTCCAGTACAAAAAGATGATCATAATAACGGGAAAAACGAGTGACTCTGCTAGAGTATTTTTACACCCGTTAGAGCATCTTCAGTGCCAAGGCTAACCATAAGTACCTATGTGACGAATTTGTTCTTTCTAAAACTCTGAAGTGCCATATTATCGGGGCGTACAGTACCTACTTAATAAATATTATTTAAATGCGGGTATTGCCTTTTTTTAAGTGGGATACTTAATTATAAAGAAAATAGGGTATTTTGAAGTCGCCAACTCCATTTTTAAAGTCAGATAGCTAACTAAATACGACTTTCGACCATTTTTGCTCTAGATGTGTAACTAGTGTTTAGTTGATTTGTATAGATTTATAAATAGATTTTTACGCGAACAAATTAGTTTTTGTTAAGCCACGGATACACTAGGGGACAAATGGAGCAACATGTTGCGGAACATGGCGCTCGGCAACTACGTGAATGTCCCGAGAGAATGTCGCGCCGTGCGCTCGCTCTCGGAGCGGGAGCAAGAAACATGTCCCGCGTCACGTAAAATGTTGTGGGTCATGTTGCGGGACACTATGCAACGTTGCAGCGTCACGTATATTTTGTGTTGCGCGTCATGTTGCGGGACAAAATGTTCCCTAGTGTATCCGGGGCTTTAGTCTGTGTAAAATGTGAAAAACGACTGAGTTGTCGGAAAAAAAATTAAGTGCAATTTTTGAGGGTTAAAATTTTGGGTAATATTTACAAAGTATTTAAATGGAGGGTAAAACATAAAATCTTGTTTTTAAGGGCAGAATTTACCAAATTCAGATGTCTTTTATATCCGCCGTGGAGTATACTTGACGTCTGACAGTTCTAGTATGGGAAAACTGACAAAAATTCAAAATATATTTATGTATTCCTAGATGACATATGACATTGTAACTTATATTGATTTTATTATTTTGACATTTATTATTATGATTAAGGGTATGCGCGCACTACGGAAATAAATCGTCGCGACTGTTAAAGTGCGAAATAAAATCGCAAACGACAATGATTCCTACGCGCACTACGATTTATTATCGCAAAGATCGTCATCGTCAAAGATCACAAGTCGACTGACCGCTGCGCTTGCGATTTTTTCCGCAATGCGCGAAGCTGCTTCATAGGGTACAAAATATACGTACGATTTCGCATCTGCGAAAATAAATCTCAAACGATTTATTTTCGCAGTGCGCGGATTGTAGTACATTCCTGTTGCTCACAGATTGACGAATTTTCTTCGCAACGATTTATTTTCGTAGTGCGCGCATATCCCTATTGTATTACTTGAATTATTAAAACCGTTATTGTTTATATTGACTGTTCCAAATGTATTTAATGAATTTTATGTTTATTATTATATAATGTTATTTTTAATTTTTCAACACAATGTACCTATATTGTTATGAAATAAATTACTTATGACTTATTCACAGGTGGACTTCTTCTAGGTATAAAAGTTTGGTGAAATTCGCCCTAAGTGTTTTATGATATATTTTGCCATTGTGAAGGCAATTGCAGCCTTCAATGTACTTTAATTCGCAAATCGCAACCAATTTTTAGGCCGCACGAACGAATATATATATATAATGCTCTATTTACAAAGAAGAATGCCTATAACGCTCTTGATAATTCTGCGCAATGCTTAGCTTGCGTTAATTGTCTCTTAATAGCTCATCGAACCGCACAGACCGACAGGCCGCATGCGACCCTTAGGGTCAACTCACACCGAAAGAGCGGCGAAGGGCAGCGAAGCGCAGCGACCCGCTCGGTAGAGAAGGCGCGCGATTCCCGCGACTGCTCGAGAAGTCGCTGGAATGAAATGAAATGTTTCTCACGCGATAATAAGTATTATAGTAATGAAAATAAAGTTAAAATTCATATGACACCGAAAATGCGCTTCGACGCTCTTTTGGTGTGAGTTGAGCCTTAGAGCGGTTTCGCACTACGTCCGATCTGAATCAGGAAAAATACAGATCTAGAAAACTCGGACCGAATTAGGATATTGCTTTTCGCACTACCTCCGATCCAAATCCGTGATTTAGACGTCATTTTAATCTATAAAACAAGTAAAATGTACAGACGCCAACACATCAAGCTACCCGAAACTGTCAAATTTTCCCAATCAACTTAGAACCTTATACTTTAGCGACAAAGTTGAAAATCTATTAAAAAAAATTGTCATATAGTAGTAGCTTGGATGTGCTGGCGTCTGTACAATTATTGTTGTGATTTGCCCGTCTACTGCCCATGTATTGTGAAAAAAATATAGTTATTACACATGTGCTCGAAAACAATGGATGTTCAACTCGACAATTAAGTTTGTTAAATAAAGTAAATTGAATAAAAACAATAAAATTAATACGTGTATCTGTTTCTTTTTATTAAATCCCAACTTTAAAAACTTGCGCGTACCACCGGTGGTACGCGTGCGGGCCACCGGTGGTACGTACGCGTCGGCGTGAACGTGTTAAATTATACGAGGGTAGATTGAAAAACAGTCGGCCTGACGCAGATCCAGTCAACACTAAAAAACAAAACTATCACATTTGTTAGTTCAATTAATTGTTGTTAACTGTGCAAAGTTTGGAACGTATGCGATAGTTAAGTTTTGATTTTTTTAAATTATTTGTGAAGCAATCCGACGCGATTTCCGCAAATCGAGCAGCGTGCTGACAATAAAAACCTCCATAAGAATGGTTTATCACTGAGGGCGATCCCAAATTTAAAAAACACCTGGGTGGCCAGAAATTTTCTACAAATGATGAAGACAAAGCAGCGGTGGACACTTTATTTTGACTCATTGGAAGATTTTTTTTTTTCAATGGTATAAAAGCTTTGCAGGGGAGATGACAAAAGTGCATTAAAATTGATGGCGATTATATAGAAAAATAAAAATGTAATTAATTATGTATGGTGTTTGTTTTCTTGGTCAGGCCGAGAACTTTTCAATCCACCCTCGTATTTTGAAACTGCCGGTCGATTCTGTAAAAATCTCACCGTGAAAACTTGCATGGAGTGAGGACATAATTGGTGAAATCTTGGTGTACTAAAGTTACGCCTCTGCCTAACTAACCCTTCGGGTAGGCATGATATTATTTGTAATGACGACTTTACCTACTTCGGTTTTTTTTTTTTTTGTAAATAAACATTTTTTCTGTTTTCGGAAACTCTTTCACCTCATAATTTTAATTTTTTGCATTACCTTCTAAACTGCATGCAAATTTTACAGCTTCTGTCCGCGGCTCCGCCCTTGTTGATGTCGGAAATTATCCCACGGGAACGTGCTACCGGGATAAAAAGTATGTTCTTCCCCAGGATGCCCCAGGATGCGTTCAAAGTTGATTGGGAAAATTGGACAGTTTCGGGTCTAAGTTGATTTTTTTTTCTTCGATAAAACGATGGATCCATTACTATAAAATTGGAATTGCAATTGGATTTTTTTCATTTGTAACCAAAAGGTTCTAATAACTTTTTGGTCGCAATGGAATTTGAATCTTGTTAAGTCATTCAGTTGTTGTTCCATAACTTGAAAATTATCTCAAATTCTTAATTCAAATATAGATAAAGGTCCTTGGCTTCATCTCCAAACGACTCGAACAACTATCAAAGTTACCTAATGTCATTGACACGGCGCGTGGTTAAAGAAAACGGTTTTTGTAAACGATTTCCTCAGTTGAATGAGATTATAAATGGCGCGACTAGATAAGGAGATATGAAATGTTTTATTTTCTGCTTGATAAGATAAGAAATATATACAACGTGTAACGTTAAATGCGCAAAACCTCTGACACCCCAACTGATTTTTAATTCAATTGACCTATTTCAGAGAGAAAATAAGTCATTAAAAAAATTGTAAAGGTGTTATGTGGTGTTTTAGTTTTATTGGCCATTCTGATTATTTCATGCATCTGCGACGACGCTTTACCGAGAGAGGAATCGTCATCGAGCCGCTGCGCCGCGCTGACATTGGCTTGCTTGACCTATTAATAAATAGACACGGCAACGATTTTAATGAAGATTTTTTGAAAAATGTGAACTATATTAAAAAGTGGTTCAATTAATTCTGCTCGTTATTCTGATCAAACTATTTTCAGGTTTTGCGCATTTAACGTTACACGTTGTATATTTACCTTATCAACACTGATAGCGTCAACTGTCCCAGTGCGGGGTAAAGGCCGTTCTTCTTTGGACATTTTTTACCTACAATTCTAATTTCAACTCATTATTGGCGTCAATCCCCTTGTTCACAAACTAGACTAAAATTAAGTTCAGTAGGTACATCCATTTCTGTCTATTTCATTAAGAAAAGGACAGAATATAAATATTATCTCAGTCCTGTCAAATTAGTCAGCGACTGACGTAAATTGGCGTATTTTAGTAGCCAAATTAATCACGTCTAAACTTGTCTATTTGACAGGACTAAACTAATATTTGTCTTCTGTCCTTTTCTTAATGCATTAGAAAGAAAAAGATGCACTGAACATAAATTTATTTTAGTTTGTGAATATGGGAATCGGCGCCATCTGTGGTTTTTTTCGAAGTCGAATACTTATTAGTGGTTGATAAAACGATGGAGCCATTACTATACAACGTGTAACCTTAAATGCGCAAAACCTGAAAATAGTTTGATCAGAATAACGAGCAGAATTAATTGAACCACTTTTTAATATAGGTCACATTTTTCAAAAAATCTTCATTAAAAACGTTGCCGTGTCTATTTATTAATAGGTCAAGCAAGCCAATGTCAGCGCGGCGCAGCGGCCCGGTGACGACTCCTCCCTCGATAAGGCGTCGTCGCAGACGCAAGAAACGATCAGAATGGCCAGTAAAACTAAAACAGCACATAAAACATTTACAATTTTTTTAATGACTTATTTTCTCTGTGAAATAGGTCAATTGAATTAATATCAGTTGGGGTGTCTGAGGTTTTGCGCATTTAACGTTACACGTTGTATAATTGGAATTGGAAGTGGTTGTGATGGCTATCTTATCATTTTTTTTATCTTTTTGATAGATTCTTTTATATTTTGTGAATGTGAGAAAGTTGTAGGTCTTGTAGAGTGTAGATTTGTAGAACTTTTTTATTTTATTAAGTACCTGGTACTCGTTGACGTGGCTAAACAATAACAGCCGCACAGGTCGTTCGATCAGGTTAAGGTACGCTTGCCGCGGTTGGTCTGTGGATGGGTGACCATCTTTACATACCGAGACCCCTCCGTACCTCGGAAAGCACGTTAAGCCGTTGGTCCCGGCTGTCATTCGTAGATCTTTGACAGTCGTTACGGTTCGTCAGTAGCCACAAAGTCTGACAACCAGTCTTACCAAGGGGTATCGTATTACCCAGTAACTGGATTGTGGAGGTCAGATAGGCAGTCGCTACATGTAAAATACTGGTATTCAGCTGCATCCGGTTAGAATGGAAGCCGACCCCAACATAGTTGGGAAAAGGCTTGGCAGGCAGTTGAGGATGACTCGTTGACAGACCTATACCTATAAATACTGTAATTTGAAAACACTGTAAAAGCCCATTATTTTTAAAAGAGTAGCCATGGAGTTTCTTGCCGGCTCTTCTCCATAGGAAACGACTAATTGGAACCGTGCACCTAGCTTCTGACGTTTCATAAGTGCCCATGTAGGTTTATGTGAAATAAAACTATTTTGATTCCAAACATTTTTTTTTTTCTAATCCTACTGGTAGGTACTTTCAGAGATTTGCGCGTTCAAACAAACAAATAGATTCTTCAGATTTATTAGTCGTATAAGTTTATAGGTAAGTTACAAATGAATGACGTCATATCTCTCGTGTAAGGGCGCGTTCCCACTATGTCGTGACGACTGACGATTAATTTATCGTTGGACGACTGTCGTCTCTAGATGTTCCCATTAATACGATTGTTTGTCGTCCAATTTTTTTATCGTTTAGCGACTATCGTATCTAGCTGTTCCCATTGGATCGCGACGACATTTTTATCGTTGATTAGCGGTCACTATTTAGTCGTAATGATTTTTTATCGTTTTACGACTGTCGTGCTAGCCGTTCTCACTGTCACGACAATCTGTTGTCACTGCAAAAAATGTTGTAGACGACAGTAAATCGTGTCGTTCTATATGTGAACACCTCCATTTAAATACACAAGCCACGACACTTTAAACGACACGATAATCTGTCGTCACGATATAGTGGGAACGCGCCCTAAGTTACAAATGAATGACGTCATATCTCTCGTGTAATTACGACTTCTTGTAAATAAAACACTATCTACGCTACTCGCGTAAAATATAGGTATGTAATTACATAACCAATCTAATTAAATGCATAAGAAACTATGTCAGTAGGCACGACGAAGGATTACAAGAGCGGCCTTCACAATACGTTAAATGTAAATAATTAAAAGCAATTTCCTGATGGAAAGTGCCTATATGGACTCTGAAACAAGCCCTTAGTATACAGCGTGTAACGGAAGGGGGGTAGGTATCAACCCTGAAGGAGGTGAATGTGCTCATGAAACTCAACAACTTTCCCCAAAGAACATAGGTCGAAATATGAAAAAAAAAATTTGGTTCTCCCATAGTAAATCAATCAGCTGGTAGTCAGTTTTGTAAGGGAGGGCCAATTTTTTTTTTTCATATTTCGACCTACTCGTATGTTCTTTGGGGAAAGTTATTGAGTTTCATGAGCACATTCACCTCCTTCAGGGTTGATACCCCCCTTCCGTTACACGCTGTATAAGCAACAATAATAATAATAATATAAATAAGCCCTTATACAACGTGTCCCAGAAATCAACGTCAAGCCGAAAACGGGCAATAGGCCAAGTCGTGACAGCTATTAGAAAAATATAAAAAAAAATCTTGGTCATGTACTTTTCGAATTATAAGCATTCAAAAATAAATCTCAAAAAGTGACACCCTGTGATGATTTTTCAAGTCCTGTGACTACATTATTAACATTTCGGTAGTTTTTTTCTCTGTGATCTAACCATGAATAACCCTTCTGTAAATTACAGTTAAAAGTTAAAACGTAACTGCCTCAGTTTTAAATTAAATGTTAGATTTTTGCCCAATATTGAATTCAAAATAATGACATCACCCAACTTTAACCGACTGTACTGAAAAAAAAATCTACTACACTATTTTGGCAAGTAACTTTAAAAGATGGCGCGTTTAGTCAGGATTCCAAAATGGTATAACACATACTAATTGCTACTTCTTAATTGAGGAAAAAAAGTACATTGTTGGTTTTAGGTGCATTTGAAATAAAATTCAGTCGTTGGATTTCTTTTATTATAATTTTTATTAAATCAGATTTACGAAGTTTTATAACAAATGTTCAAACTGTTTTCCTTCAGCTGCAATGCAAGTTCTACATCTCTTTAAAAATGATCGCGTAATAAGACGGGCGTATCTTCTTGAGTTGATGTATTCAGCGGCTTCTGCAATTCTTTGGCGCAGCTCGTCTAAATCTTGAATTGGTTTAGAGTACACTTTATCCTTTATCGTACCCCAGTAAAAAAAATCTATGGGGTTTAAATCGGGTGAACGGGCAGGCCACGAAATTGTACCACCCCGCCCAATCCACCTATCGGGGTATTCTCGATTGAGAAACTCTCGTACAGTGAGAGCATAATGCGCTGGGCAGCCATCTTGTTGATACCACATGCTGCCGTAAATGTTCAGTGGCACTTCTTCCAATAATTCTGGTAATTGGTTCTGTAAGAAGTTCAAATAACCCTGGGCATTTAAATTCTCCGGCAGCTCGATTGGACCAATAACTTTACCATTCAAAATTCCCGTCCACATATTTACTTTAAACTGGTACTGAGATCTATCTTCCCGCATCAAATTTGGATTTTCCACGTGCCATTCGTGCAAATTGTGGAGGTTCATGTAACCGTCCTTTTTAAATGTTGATTCATCGGACCATAGAATTTTTTCAAAGAATCGCGGGTCCTCTCGGTGCCTCTGCAACATCGTTCGACAAAATCGTACTCTCTCTGGGTAGTCTCGGGGTAGCAGACTTTGTACTCGTCGTACATGGTATGGGTGAAACTCGTTCTTTTTTAAAATACGATGTGCAGTACTTTTGGGGACTCCTATGCTCTGTTCAATTCCACGTACTGAGATACTTCTGTCTTCTTCAACTGCTTGCAAGACTTCGGCTTCGTAGGGCATAACGGGTCTTCCCTCGCTAACCATTTGGCTAGGAAATCGACCCTCTGATAATGACCGATGCACATTAATAAATACTCGATGATCGGGATGACGCTCAGCATTCGGGTATCTCTCACGATACACTCTTGCTGCGGCATTGGCGTTGCATAAGCATTCTCCATAAATGAGATGCATGTTGGCGTATTCCTGTGCGGTGTATCGAGATGGCATGATAAAACACTACACAAACACGGGGTTGCGATTAAAACAAGTCCGGGGTTGTCAGAAACGGTGCAGATAAATCCAAATTACAATGCAAATCAAGTCCAATAAACAAAGCCACAGTTGTAAGTACGAAGTCAATACGAATACAAAAAGATGTGCAGTCAACGAAAGAGCGTAACGTACTGCAGTATTGCACAATTTGCCGACGCATCCCTGTTTAGCCAGAGTAGCGTCTCTATCTGTTTCACTCACACATATGAAATGATGTGTCAATCCGTCTCCCTCTTAGTTAGATAAAAGTAGCGTCACTATCTATCTCGCTCCCACTTGTCAAAGTAGCGTCACCTCACATTAGCTAAAATGAATCTTTCTCGCTCACACTAGTCAAAATAACGTCACTCTTCGTCTCAATCGAACTTTTATGAAATACGGCTTCATAAAAAAAAAATGTTTTTTCTCAATTAAGAAGTAGCAATTAGTATGTGTTATACCATTTTGGAATCCTGACTAAACGCGCCATCTTTTAAAGTTACTTGCCAAAATAGTGTAGTAGATTTTTTTTTCAGTACAATCGGTTAAAGTTGGGTGATGTCATTATTTTGAATTCAATATTGGGCAAAAATCTAACATTTAATTTAGAACTGAGGCAGTTACGTTTTACTTTTAACTGTAATTTACAGAAGGGTTATTCATGGTTACATCACAGAGAAAAAAACTACCGAAATGTTAATAATGTAGTCACAGGACTTGAAAAACCATCACAGGGTGTCACTTTTTGAGATTTATTTTTGAATGCTTATAATTCGAAAAGTACATGACCAAGATTTTTTTTTATATTTTTCTAATAGCTGTCACGACTTGGCCTATTGCCCGTTTTCGGCTTGACGTTGATTTCTGGGACACGTTGTATATTTATGAGCCAACAATGTTCCCACTGCTGGGACACAGACCTCCTATCTGTGGGAGGGAGTGGGCCGTAATCCACCACGCGGCCCCAGTGCGGGTTAGTGTATGTCACATGTCTTCGAATTTTTGGTTCTAGGACATGACGGTTTCCTTACGACGTTTTTCTTCCACAACCCAGCTACTGGGTAATACGATACCCCTTGGTAAGACTGATTGTCAGTCTTTTGGGCTATTGACGACCCGTAACGACTGTCAAATATCCACGAATGACATCCGGGACCAACAGCTTAACGTTACTTAACTTAAGCTTACTTTCCGCGGCATGGAGGGGGTCTTGGTATGTGTAGATCCAGGGACCAACCGCGGCAAGCGTAGCTTAACCTGATCGATCGACCCGTGCGGCTGTTATTACTTTGCCACAAGCTCCTCGAGATTAATAAAACACAAAGAACGAATATACTTATGTATGAAGTTGAATCATTGTATTATCATGAGCCATGACACACGGCCATGTTGTTTTTTATTAAGGTATCCAGGGGCAGATACAGGGGGGGGGGGGGGCAATGGCAGGGTAATTGCTTGACACACTATCAGTAGCAATCGGTTTCATTTTGACAGTTCAACAGCAATCATTGCGTTATCTACGTTGTTGAGCAGACACATTTTTCCAACATATGGAGCAATGGATAAGCCATATGCTTCAAAATTATTCAAATTCAGAGGAATAGTGTGTTACGCAATTATGGTGTGGGTGCAACTGCCTCTCTACTGGGCTACAATTAAACTGAGTCTAAAACTAAATTAGACATAAACATATCTAACTCTATTAGACAATAACATATCAGCGGAGACGACGCGAGATATTTATGAAACGCCGACCTAATCTAGTTTTTAAAATATGATTGAGGTGTGTGTGTGTTTGTACAGACGCCAGCACATCAAGCTACTGCTACAAGCTACTGAGAATATCTAGATAAAAAACCCAGTGTAAATAAAGTCCTCCAGACCGTATTTCGGCCACGGCGGCCAATCTCAACGGAGACTAGCCTTCGGCGCGGCAGATATTATTGTGCACAAGTGTGCGCGCAGACACAGGTGCACTCCTCTTCCCTCACTCTCATAAAACCCAATAACACTTAATCAAGATAATATTTACATAACATAAGCTAACATTAATTAAAAAACTAACAGACTTAAAATAAAAATAATAATATGTACAAGTATATAAAAAGGAGGGCAAATGATCAAAGGGCATCAAAAAATTCGTCCGTATCGCTGTCAATAGGAAATGTGCCCAAAAGGCTGGCAGCATTACCACGTTGTATGGCAATGCTGATTCTTTGGCCAAAAAATAGGCCAGCCCTCTGGTCAAAATAATAATAATCAATAACACTTGAATCGAACCTAGGACCTCGTGCTCAGCACTAGCGCTTGCGTTGACTATACTAGCGAGGAGAGATTTTTTTTTTTTGTTAAGCGACGAAAAATTTCTACTCTCTTAGAATCATGTGCTGAATTCACGGTTTAAGTTTGTGCGTCGATGTCCTTGCCCGGGGTTGTTATCTCTAACTACCTCTTCTTTGGGGAATACAGCGATATGAATGTGAGTGCTGGCCAAAAAGGGACCTCAAGGGAAAATATTAGATTTCGAGTAAATCGCGTTTGAAGTTTCGTGTAGAAACAAGTTTACAAAAATGCCTCGGCTCACAAAAAAATTCATAAAAAAAAAACTACGGCACCTAAAAATGTTCTGGTTAGACCAAAACAAAGCTAAAAGACCACAGATTCAAAAATTAAAAAAAAAACGGTTTCCAATCCCTCCAGGTAACTTTTTGGTTAACAACTCACAAATTATGACTTCCTATGAAATGAATTCGTCACAGTATTCAAGGACAATCATATCAATGTGAGGGGACTGTTACAATCAGTGTTGAGTTGTTTATAATGCTATGCATTATGAATCACATACAGCTGTGAGCTAAATGATTTTATCAGGAATTGTTTATAAGGGTATGCTACGCAGCAATACCTAATGTGGAATCCGCGAGTTGACTAATTTTTTTTTTATTATTTAAATTGAAGCTTTTTTACCTCACTAATAGCTTGGTATAAACAGTTTTTTAATATTTTTAAAAATTGAAAAGATATGAGCGTTCAAAACTCAATTAGACAGAGAGGGAAATACTGAATTGTGACGTCATAGTTCAGTATCGCCATATAAATTACATGCAAAACTTCGTTTTGCGAGAAAGAGATAGACAAAAAGTTTCTATAAGTTATAAGTTTTTTATTTTTCGACCGATTTCAAATTTGATTTCGAATTCTATTATTGTATTACATGTGTGGATATATTATCTACTAGAATATATAGTATTCAATATCATGCAGCTACCCAATTTTGTACGTAATAGTACAGCAGGGTAATTGCGTAACGCACTATCAGTAGCAATGAGTTTCATTTTGACTGTTGAACAACATTCATTGCGTTATTTACGTTGTTGAGCAGACACATTTTTCCAACATATGGAGCAATGGATTAGCAATATGCTCCAAAATGATTCAAATTGAGAGTAATAGTAATAGTGTGTTACGCAATTAGGGTGCAGGATCCGTATAAGAACGACCTTCACCGATCGAGGAAGGGCCCTTTCCCACGGCAAGATCCCGTTTTTTGCAGGTACGATTTTTTGCATAATCCCGTTTAGTAGTGTACGTGTTTAAATATACATATTCACACAAGCACCCTGTTTGCAGTATCTGGAAAACAGGTTGCTTGTGTGAATCTATACATTTAAAAACGTATACTACTAAACGGGATCCTGCAAAAAACGGGATCTTGCCGTGGGAAAGGGCCCCGGCCCTAACTAGACGAAATGTGTTTTTTTGCGGAATAAAACATTTTTAACGAAAGTAACGGTGATGAGTTGCCTAATGAAATACTGTCAAGGATATTTTTAACTATATTTTTTTATATGAAACGTACGTTTTTTATGTACAGACGCCAGCACATCAAGCTACTACAATCTGTCAGATTTCTTTAATAGATTTTCAACTTTATCGCTAAAGCATAAGGTTCAAAGTTGATTGGGAAAATCTGACAGTTTCGGGTAGCTTGATGTGCTGGCGTCTGTACAAAATAAACAATTTTTCTTTCTTTTTTTCTAATAGTCGAAGTGATTTGACATCTTCTGGGCTTACTCGTTCCATCGTAGAGTTCATCCATCGCTTTCCACCAGGCGAGATCGAGGTCACGAGCAGGGCCATTTGGCAATCACACAAAGGCGAAAGTGTGTGTGTGTGTGTGTGTGTGTTTGTTTGTTTGTTACTTCCTCACGCTCAAACGGCTGGACCAATTTTGATGAAATTTGGCACACAGATAGTTTATAACCAGGATTAACACTCAGAATACTTTTTTATCTCGATATCCCTACGGGATCGCGACTTATGCGGGTGAAACCGTGGGGCGCAGCTAGTAACAAAATAAAAACGATTCTTACATGTGACGTCACGCAGCTTATGCTCCTCTTGTCACACGAGGTCGTACTTTGTTGAACCCCTCCCTCCCCCTTAACGTGCGACGGTTGTACGTAATTTATGGATAACCTAAGCTACGGTTTCGTAGAAGGCGTTTCCGTCACATTTATAACGGAAGTCATGAAAATCTGTCATTTTCTGCAGTATTATATACAATCAACTATTTTCTAACTGAACAGACAGCTGTGCTGCTGGGGAGTTTTTTGCGCCACTTATTCTCCCCAGCGAAGCACTAGGAAGTGGTGAAGGGCGGCCGTTTCGGGGGACTGTCTTTTGTAATATTGACGTTCGAAAAGTGCTGATTTCAGCCTAGTTTGAATAAATGACTTGTGATTTTGATTTGATTTGATATTTGACATTAAGGTGTCAAAAAACCCTCTATATTGGACATTACGACCGCATGTGACGGTCAGTTTTTGTAGGAAACCGTAGCATAAGCAAATATTATATAAAGACCATAATTAAGTAACGATTCAATACTGAAAACGAGAGTCGAGAAGCGTAACAATCTCGCGAAACTGTAGCCTTGACTTTTAACTAATTCTATTTTAGTAGTAACGTTCATACTCTCGACGCTGATGCGTTCTTGTAACTATTTTTAATTGAAGTAATGAATGAGTTTGACGTTACGCGAAGTATTACAAGCTAAGGAATTTTTGGTGCTGATCTTAGTAGAAACTTAGCCTTAGAAGGACGTAAACTTATAAGTCAAAGTATTTATTTCAATTGTGTACACCATTTACAGGTGACGAACTTTCAAGGAGTCAGTCAGTTAGTCAAAAAGTTGAAGCTAGTTGCCCATTCCAAAACGTAGATCTTTATGAAGAAGAAACTGCTAAGTAAATATTACAATATTACAAAATCCTGGTTACATTATTCTTGTTGCTTCTATATGTGAGAAGTTGAGAACAATGTAAAAAAATTGGTTGTCTGTAAAGCCGGTTTACGGACGATGACTTTACGTGATAACGCCATACTTTATAAACAGTTGACAAAACAGTTCACGTGTAGGTTGTGTGCTGCCGCTGTCTCTCTTCTACTCGGACGCATCGGCCGATGGAGTGGCAGAGAGATGGATACGTCACAAGTCGAACGCTTAGGCTAATCGTGCCTCTCTATCGCTTGTTCTGCGCTCTCGCTTGCACGCACGACTCATGCGGAACGTGACAATGAGCCATGCTTTTTCGTGCGTGCAGCCGGCGTTCATCGATTTATAAGACGTTATCACGTCAAAAAGAATAATATTTGAATTGTTTAAACTTATAAGTTTAGATAGGATGACGAATTCACACTCCACACGTCAACAACCTCGTGAGCTAAATGTACCTACCTTAAATTTTATGTTTGGTACATATCAATTTTCTGTCGTTTTGACAGTCGTTACAGGTCGCCAGAAGCCCGAAAGTCTGACAACCAGTCTTACCAAGGGGGACAACCCTTTTTTTTTGGTTGGGAAATTATCAAAAAACTTCTCCCGCTCTGGGCGGAGCGGGAGGGCGTGTCAGACTTTTACCGACTAAAACCCACCCGTGTTCCTTCAGTTACCTGTGCCAAGGGCCACGGTAACTCTTTCGAACAACCCGCGACCCTGGCAAAAGGGGTATACACCTTACGATAGTATTGCCCAGTAACTGGGTTGTGGAGGAATACCAGACGATATTTTAGGTTCATTATATTGTAATAATATCTATTTTCGTCATATTTGTAGTCGGCGCGACATGTAACTTTCTTCCATACTTTTCTATTTGTCGTCATCTTGGTAGTCAACCTCTTTCTAAACATATCATCTTTCACCATTGAGATGGGATAATGTCTATGTCTTTCACACAGTCCATCCATCATTTCTTTCTCTTACTTTATAGCCCTCCACATTCATACTCCAAACTTTCGAAGGGCTTCTTAAGTTTTGAGTTGAGCTGCACGATTACCTACAGTCCGCGCGCGAGCTCCGAGGAATCGGTGGCTGAGGAAGCGGGCGGGTGTGCGCCGCGCCCGACCGTCGCTCCATCCCCCGCACTCTCCCAGTACTAGTGTTGACCTTGATGCAAGAACACGCTTATCGAGTCATTTTTAATTTTGCGATAGTAGGTAGTGTTATTTTCTACTATAAATAGTACCTACTGCATTTATAATTATGTTGTTTTGTCACGATGTAATGCGATTACCGCCTTATATGTGCGACTTGAACCCAATAGAGCTCGCATGGGCAAAAGTTAAAAGGCTCGTGAGGGAACACAACATTACTTCAGATTTTTCTCTGACGAGACTCAAGGAGATCACCGAAAAAGCTATCACGCATGTCACAAAAGAAGATTGGTGTGGATATGATAAACATGTTTTAGCATTAGAGGAACATTACTGTCAAAGGGATGGCTTAATGGAGAATGTTGTCGACTCATTTATTATTGAAGTGCGTGAGGAGAGTTTATTTTCATTTTTTTTTTATTTCAAGTACATAATACCCTCATAAAATGATTTCATGAAGTACACTCGCGCGGAGGCTCAAGATGTATTAGTATCGACAGTGCAATATCGACTAAATCACAACTCTAGCTCATTACGTCAACATTCCTTATCATTCCTCGGAGCTCGCGCGCGGACAGTATAAATGCGTGCACTGACTGGACAGGTCCACTCAATCTGTGTGGTTCTTTCCTCAAAAGGCCATTTCAGACACCAATCTCCATGGTCTTCACATGATCTGACCAAGATTATATTAGGAATTTAAAAGAGACTGTGACCTCTGTGTTTGCTTTGGCCTTTCTTCTCAGAGTAGTTACATAGGAAACGCCGACCTCATCTAGTTTTTTAAAATATGATAGACGTGTAAAAGTGTAGTTTACTTACAGAAAAAATACATTTATCATTTATCCTCATGATTTTTTCCTAATCCCAGGAAGAATACAAAAAAAAATGCATTATTGTCATTTTATTTACTCACAAAAAAATACATAATTGTACGTAAAATTATAACTTACACATACTTTCAAGATACAGTAACAAAGCGTATTATACAATCTAGAGTAGTTGACTTATTGAAACTAAAATCGTGAGAAGTCACCTACAATACTAGAGGCATCACAGATGCTTTGCCATCCCAGAAGAGACAAATCTGGCATGCCCGCCGAGCATGGCCGAGCCGGCCGCGTCTAAAGACGACAATATTTATAAAACTCATGGCGCCGAAAGTGCGTTAAACCCGTAAGACACATGCCTCTAACTTGCACAAAAGTATACAAAGAGGGCGCCATCTACATCGCCACATACGAACTACGCACACTGCCGTCACGCAAAAATCCTGCATCGCGCTAGCAAAGTTTACCGCGCATAATCAGCCTATAATATACTGCTGGGACACAGGACTCTTCTCGGTGATAGGAAGTGGGCCGTAATCCACCACGCGGGCCCAGTGCGGGTTGGTAGATGTCACATGTCTTCGAATTTTTGGTTCTAGGACATTCCGGTTTCCTCACGATGTTTTCCTTCACCGTTTTGAGAGCAGTGGTGCTGAAATTATTTACACTTAGCCTGTCTGAGCTTGAACCTACGACACATTAAATATGGAGTTAAAACAGTCAACTACCCTATTACATAACATTTTATTTTTCATTATAACGTTGTACTTTTCATTTCACTATACTAAGCTAGATATACCGTAGAGGCGGGTTACTTTAGCTATTTTTTTCAAATAATTTACGAATTTGATCTGTAGTTTGTATCGGTATTGTCTTTTTAGTGTTCTTTTAAGTTATAAAGAAGCTCAAGGATATAATCAATAAGATGCGAAGTGTGTTCTAGAAATATGATAAGCGTAACTTGTTTTTTAAAAAAAATTAAAGTTTGGGCCAAAGTAGTTCTTAGAAAAGGGTTACTTTAACCCCATGAATTTTATTGGTGAAAAATCGCACTTGCAGCTATCAGTGGCCAAAGAAACCATCAAGGGCGGTAAGATTGAATATCTAGGAAAGGTTTAATGTAAGAACAAATTTCAAATAGCATGAACATGTAGCGACGTGCACTTGAGTCGGTAAAAAAGTTCCACAAGTACACGTCTATATCGCCATTTATTAGTTACCGAAGGAACTACGATGTTCGGTGGCACGTTCGGGACACGGCGGGCAATTCAAACATTTTCTCGATTTGGGCCAAAGTTATGCCCTAGAGTCAAAGTAACCCGCCTCTACGGTAAGCTATTGGCGCCGATTCTGATGTTCACAAACTAAACTAAATTTAAGATCAGTGCATCTTTTTCTTTCTATTTCGTTATGAAAAGCACAGAAGATAAATATTAGTTTAGTCCTGTCAAATTAGTCAGCGCTTGACGCAAATTAACGTATTTTTAGTAGCCAATTTTTTAATCACGTCTAGACTTGTCAATGGAGTATCTTAATTTGCTAAAAGGTTCGGCGACGAATATCTCTAAGTGCGGGGTGAGGTGCGGGATCTGATATGAGTACGGGTAAGGGAGTGTCCCTTCTGTACGTAGTACTATTATCTATTCTATGCTTGTGCGAATGAATGGTTTCAGTATGCACGACGATTGTACAGACGCCAGCACATCAGGCTACCCGAAACTGTCAAATTTTCATAATCAACTTCGAACCTAATGGTTTAGCGATAAAGTTGAAAATCTATTAAAGAGATTTGACAGGTTGTAGAACCTTGATGTGCTGGCGTCTGTACCTGCTACCCTGTATGTATGGTAAACATACAGTGGTGATGAGGTTATCGTATTAAGGGGATCCGTCAAGGTAGGCGCGAAATTCAAAATTTATTACTTTTTTTTTTGGGTTTCGTACCCAAACGGTGCGAACGGGAGCCTATTACTAAGGCTCCCCGTATCTTTTCAACCATAATAGGTCAAGCAAGCCAATGTCAGCGCGGCGCAGCGGCCCGGTGACGACTCCTCCCTCGGTAAAGTGTCGTCGCAGACGCAAGAAACGATCAGAATGGCCAGTAAAACTAAAACAGCACATTAAACCTTTACAATTTTTAAATGATTTATTTTCTTTGTGAAATAGGTCAATTGAATTAAAAATCAGTTGGGGTGTCTGAGGTTTTGCGCATTTAACGTTACACGTTGTATGAAGCAATGGATTAGCAATATCCTTCAAACTGAATCATACTGTGATAGTGTGTTACGCAATTAGGGTCCAGCAGTGCTATTCTGTAAAAATCTCACCGTGAGAACTAAGGTGAAGTGAGCTTAGAGTGAGCTGTGAGTCATGCTGATGCTAGGGATTGACACTATTGACAACTCACTCCACGCTCACTTCACCCAAGTCTTCACGGTGAGATGGTTACAGAATCGCACGGCTGGTGAAGGCCGCAGGAATCCGCTGGATGCGAGAACCACAGAACTGTTCGAAGTGGCGGAGCTTGGGGGAGGCTTTTGTCCAGCAGTGGACGTCTTTCGATTGAGATGATGAAGGCATAGATTACTAAATAGTTACTACCAGATACTTCACTCAGTAGAAAATTTTCAATACCTACTGCTATAATAGCCTACTATGTCGCGTCGCCAACCGCTGCATGCTAAAATGTGCCTATGTACGAATGAATTTAACGATTAAAATTGAACAACGTGCGTGCGCTTCGCTTGCGAAAACCGCATTGAATCTGGTCCGCAAACGGCCCGAGACCGCTCGGCCGGGCGGTAGGTAATTATAGCGCGCAAGTACATGGAGTGACGGAGGCCTGATGAAGGTGACTATACTGAAAGTGTTCGTCGTCCTGGCGTCATCAATGGTGTCGCTTATGTGCTTGCGGTCGGGGCGAGTGCTCGCGGCGTCGCTTCCGGCGCGAAGGCGTGGACTCCACGAGGCCGGCGTGCGCCTGCGCCGCCAGGAGCATGCCCAGCTGACCCTGTGCCTGAAAGGGGGAGGATTATTAGAAAATATCGATTTTTCAAACAAATATTTATCGCAGGTGAAATTAGAAGTTTAATGGTTTTTTTTTTAATTTATTCAAACTCAAACTCAAAGCATTTATTTCAAGTAAACCAATTACAGGCACTTTTGAATTGTCAAGGGGTCGGTCAGTCAGAAAGATGAAGCTAGTTGCACATTCCAAAGCGCAGTAGATACCTGTGGAGAAGAACGGGCAAGAAACTCCACGGACTCTCTTGTAAATCATAAAAATTTATTTCATAGAATCTAATATTAAATACTTTTATTAAAAATATATTTTATCGTATACTCAAAACCATTCTTAACTCTTTAAAAATAAACTAGAAATAATTGACAAGTTTAAATCATATTTTTTTTTCTAAAACTAGTGTCAGTTGACTGTACAGATTGTCAAATCTAGATAAATAAATAAAATCGAAGTGTTTGTTTGTAACGTCATAATAAAAACTTGTTACTAAAGACATATGAAAGTACTAGCTGCGCCTCGCGTTTTCACCCGCATAAGTCTCAATCCCGAAGGAATATCAGGTTAAAAAGTATTATATGAGTTAATCCTGGTTATAAACTATCTGTGTGCCAAATTAAATCAAAATTGGTCCAGCCGTTTGAGCGTGAAGAAGTAACAAACATACACACACACACACACACACACAAACTCACAAACTTTCGCCTTTATAATATTAGTGTGATATACGGTACTTATATATTTAAAAAAAACACAATTTTTTGTCTGTCTGTTTGTTCCGGCTACTCTCTCAAACGGCAAAAAAAAAATGACCTACCAATAAAATTTTTTGTTCACCAGGGCCGATCAAAAATAAGGTAAAATTTTTTATTGGTGAAAATTTTAAGTATTAACCTAAATTTTAAAGACGATATCTGTAACTTTCTTGTATTCAATCGATAGTAGGATGATTCAAGATGAAAATAAAAAAACCTGTATTCGAAAGTTTTCATTCGTAGAAATGGCATGGAAAAAACTGATCAAAGGTTTTCCAAAATTTCACTAAACATCAAAAAACTCGGAAACCATAAGACTTTTACCGTGGTCATTTTTTTTTTATTGGTAGATCCCAATGTGGCCCATCAGTAGGTAAAAGGTAATCCATGACTTTTCGGACACCCTGTATTATGTAACGATAGTACGTACCTCGCCGTGCATCTCTTTAGCCATTGTATACACGCTGTGTTCACTGCTATTGTACATGAGTGCGTTTGATAACATAAGAAGAACTTCCCGTTGGAACTGCGCCGTCGTTCTGAAAACCAATATAAACAATTACGTTATAGGCACTATGAAGTGAGCAGGAAGAAGGGAGAAAGAAGCAGTGGCGGCCCGAGTTGAAGCATCGTCATAGAATCCGTAGATCGATCAGCAGTAGATTCCGAAACAAAATCAAAAGTCATTTGAGGAGCGTCGGAACAAAAACCGATATGTCTTAATTAAGACATTATTTTTTTTTAATTTTTTTCTGTTACAAAATGTTTAATTATACACCCTTCAGGAAAGAAATCAATTAAAAAACAGTTACATCCATCTTAAAAAAAAATATCAAAATACTGTGGTCAAATCAAACCCGACAAATACATTTTTAAATTCAACATGTTCTTGTTGTTGGATTAAAAACCGATAATTCTTATTAAATTTTACACAATTCAACAATGGTCGGTTCAAATTCAATTCAGTTCAATACCGACATATCCATTTTGGTTTCGTCAAAAACCGATACATCCAAATGATCGCGTCAAAAACCGATATATCCATACTTGTCCGCCAAGTATCTCCCTAAATTAAGTATCTACCCTCCGTCAAGTTTCACACATCAATCGATGTCACTTTAACTGCAAATTGACATGCTATGATTTTCCACTTTTGTAACATTAAAAAACTTACAAGCTTTTTTTTTTAATTTGTGAAAAATATGGTAAATTCGATATATCGGTTTTCGTTCCGACGCTCCTCATTTATTCAAACTAGGCTGAGAATGGGACAAGATACATCAATTCTATATATTATAATGACGCCGCGTGAAACCGCCAATGTTTATCTATAAACCTTTTTTTTTTTTTAGCTTATGTTATATTATTATTCTTATTTTGTCTTTTACTAGCTATAATCCGTAAAATTAATTTTATTTTTTTTACAATTTATGTTATAAGTAAACATGCAATCTTAATATTTTGTTGATACGTCAAATTTTTCTGTATGACAAAGTAAACCAGCGACCTTATTAAAAATGTAACATTGCAAATATCATAATAGAATATGCTTGCAAAAACTTACGATGATGCAAAAAAGTAGCATACTATTTTCCTCAAATTAAATAAATTATTTACCATTTGTAGGAATTTCAGATAATACTTATGTATAAGCACTAGAGTGAGATACCTGAGATACAGGTTTATTCCTAGTTCAGGTAGAATCCAATTATTTCTTACCTACCTCTAGTGTAAGGCCCTGTTTTGTAAATATTTATGTAAATCAATTATTTCAATAAACAATTTCAATTTCAATTAGGAATTAGGATTAGGAGAATCAGCACTTTTCAAACGTCAAAATTACAAAAGACAGTCCCCCGGCACGCCCGCCCTTTACCACTTCCTAGTGCTTTCGCTGGGAAGAAGAAGTGGCGCAACAAACTCCCCAGCAGCACAGCTGTCTGTTCAGTTAGAAAATACTTCACTGAATACAATACAAGGTATGCAAAGTAATCAATATTACAAGGCATAGAACACTAAATTAAATTATTTGCCATATGTCAGCTAGCCATGCCAATATACCAACAAATACAATAAAAAAACTATCAAGCAAAAATTAATAAATCAAAATTAAATAAAAGCCTCCAGGTATAAAGGGCGTGAGCGCTTACATATTTATGCAATGCTGGGTTCTGTTTACATAGCTGTCACTTGACGCAAGCAACTTGCTTGAAGTAAGTGCTTGAAGTATTAAATTTTAATTTTGATTTTAATTTTAAATTTATATTTGATTTTTTTTAATTTTAATTTTGATTTTGATTTAAATTTTGATTTCAATTTTAATTTACTTTTACTAACACTAGGCTAAGAACATTGTTACTAACAAATATATGGAAATCAAATTCTGAAATAAATTTATTATTATTATTAAATAAATCAATCAATCAATCAATTATATTCAGGTCGAAATTGATATATTTACATGTCACTGGGGTGAATTCGCAAAAGTACTATTGTTCACAATATGTTACAAACAGTGATATTTATTTTTAATTATGTGTGCGTGACTTGGCTATCGCATTAGGTTTAGACCTGTAATGATAGTTTTAAGGCATTTAAATAAATAAATAAATAATAAATAAATAAATAAATTACCTTGTAACGCCCGACTCGATGTTCTTCCTGATGGTCGTGAGGTCCATGGGTCGTTTGACGACCTGACTGTATCCCGGCGCTTCGTCGTCGCTGATCGGCCGAAGGAATAGAGACGCGTATTTGTGTGCACATAACCTATGAGAAAAAAAAAATGATAACTATCATCTACGTAGCATTTTCCCAACTATATTGGGATCGCGCTCCAGTGTAACTGGATGCAGCTGAATCTGAATGCCTAAGCTAAAAAGAAATCAAATAAAAATTTTTGCAAATTAAAAAAAAAAAAAACAATCGACGTAAAAAAAAACACGACTAAGTGAAAAATTGCTTAAATTGTGGAAGTCGGTGTCTTTGGATCCGTATTTTAGTTTTTTGTCACCGACTTCCAAAATTAAAGTTATTTTTCACTTTGTAGTGTTTTTTTATGAAACTCGGTTTTGCAAAAAGGTGTTTTGTTTTTTTCATTTTTTAAGTATGGTACTACTCCATACAAATTCTTATAAAACTACTTGCTATGTAAACAATAGTAAAAGTAAGTATTGACTAAAAAGGAAGTTTGAAAAGGAAGTATGGTTTGACATGTTTACAGTTTATTTTACTCTAAAAAAAATAAAAAACTAGAAAAAAAAAATCCTAAAATCCTGATGGGGTTTGTTTTTCATATCATTAGCAATAAATAAAACACAACTATTTTGTCTATCATCACATACCACTTGGAAAAAAAAAAACACTAAAATTAATAATTCTGAAGCTTTAGTAAACACATTAACATAAAAAAAAAAAAAAAAAATGTCACTTATTTAATATATCATGCAGTAAAGGGTTAAAAAAAAAAATATTATAATTAAATAAGTACTATCGTATAATTTAAAAACTACTTAATAACGTAAATAAAATGTATATGGGACCACCCCTGAGGCATACCCTAAAATTAAAAATTTCGAAATCGATCCACAAATTGCTGGAGATATCGCATACCATATGCAACGTGTCCCTGAATTAACGGACAGCCTCTTAAGGGGTCATTGTACTCATCATTATGAACAACTTTTACTATGGGAACAAATCTGAAATCGCGAAAAAAAATCACCTGTTCCCTACATTTTGACGAGTTATGCGAACATAAATGTAGGGATCAGATGACTTTTTTTTGCGATTTCGGGATAAAAAAAAACAACCTCTTAAGGGGTCATCCCCTTAAGAGGTTTTGCGTTAATTCTTGGACATGCTGTATATCAAAAATAAAAACAGTCGAATTGAAAACCTCCTTCTTTTTGAAGTCGGTTAAAAATTATATATTGTCACAATATAACTGTTATGTGTTCATAAAGAAAAAAAAAAATCAATAATGCATTTTTTTTTCAAAAGCTCCGTACCTGCTATAAACCAGCATGACAGATTTCTTCCACAGGCGATGTTGCCGTTCTGCGTCGTTAGCGCTTGGAGACTCCGGCGCGCTTGCCTCGGTCGCGCTCTCAGAGCCCGAACATGCTTGTAAATGTATGGTGGTGTTAGAAAGGGGGGAGGCACAACGAGTAGGGATTTCTATCGACGCGGTTAATACAGTAGATGTCATCCAGCAAATTTATGTACAGACGCCAGCACATCAAGCTACCCGAAACTGTCAAATTTTCCCACTCAACTTTGAACCTTATGGTTTAGCAGTAAAATTGAATATCTATTAACCCATTCGCTGCGGCGGACGCCTATCGGCGTTATTTTATTTAATATGTAGGTGCGAAATACGGCCAACGGCGTTTTTTTTTAAAATTGCTTATATCTAAAAAATTATAATAATACTTAATAAAAAAAATTATAAGTACGTGCAATACATGCACATTTTTTAAAATACAAGGCACTCCTCGCTGTTTCCGAAATTTTAACTTTCTGAATAATTGCGGATTCATTCCTAGGTTCAGACGCCCATCGGCGTCCGCGACGAAAACCGTTCCGCATTTCGCTAGTAAGCGTAATTTTTATCGCCGCAGCGAATGGGTTAAAGAAAGGAGGATGGCGAGTTTGGACCCACATTATTTATAAATTAACCAAGTGACGTTCACTTGCAAGTTCATATTTACTATAATTAAGAGTTTATAAGAGGATTATATAAAAAATATTGAGTCACTAGATGATGGGAATTAAAAGTTAGAAAAGATTTTTATTTATATAAAAATAAGTCATCATGCAGTAATTAAACGCACCGTGTTTCGTATTAGGAGTAGAATTCGTCAAGTCGGTGATTATACGAGTAGAGCAGTTTCATTTCATCCTATATCAATCCAGTGTATGCTTACAGTATTAATTTCATTTTCATATCTCGTTTTGACCATGTCACTATTTTCTAGTTCCTAGCTTCCAGACGTATTTTTTTATTTTGAGTAGGTATGTAAGTACCTATATTTTGCCAGAGAGACTGATACAGAAACACGATGGTAGTGTTGGTAAATATTTCTATTCTGCTTGATCACCTTTTTGAAACTACATAATACATAAACAAGATATTGTATTATATTATTAAACAAGCACTATTAGATTCGTTTTAGGTTATAATCTTTTACATTGCATATCTTTTTTCTCCCAGCCTCTACGACTTACTGCCCATTTGCTTTTTTGCTAGTTTTATATAGTTCTACAACTAGTTATAAGTTTCCGTACTGCACGATACTCCTAACAGTGGGTCCCATTGTACATGCAACCTCGCCATCCTCCTTTGACAAAGTGTGTAGTACCTTGATGTGCTGGCGACTGGCGTCTGTACAAATCAATATGTAACTGAATTAATTATCGATATGAAAACCTCCTTTTTAGAAGTCGGTAAAAAAACAACACAAAAACTTACTTCTTGAATCCGATTTCTTCTTGCGCGAATAGTCTCGTTTCTTCTTGCCATCCTTCTCTTCTTCTCGACTTAACTGTTAAGAAGAATGAAGCATAATAATTTAGAAGATGTTTATACTTGTGATATTTTGGTGAAAATCATTTAATTTTTCACTTTCTGCACTTATCCCCTCTCTCCTCTACAACGTGTAACGTTAAATGCGCAAAACTTGAAAATAGTTTGATCAGAATAACGAGCAGAATTAATTGAACCACTTTTTAATATAGGTCACATTTTTCAAAAAATCTTCATTAAAAACGTTGCCGTGTCTATTTATTAAAAGGTCAAGCAAGCCAAAGTCAGCGCGGCGCAGCGGCCCGGTGACGACTCCTCCGTCGGTAAACGCTGCAGACGCACGAAACGATCAGAATGGCCAGTAAAACTAAAACAGCACATAAAACCTTTACAATTTTTTAATGACTTATTTTCTCTCTGAAATAGGTCAATTGAATAAAAAACAGTTGGGGTGTCTGAGGTTTTGCGCATTTAACGTTACATGTTGTATATGCATGTTTATCAGTTGTCTAGTACTCAGCACAAGCTCTGCTGAGTTTGGGACTAGATGGCGCTGTGTGAAAGTTGTGGAATATTATTATTATTATTATTTATTTACCTCCATAGGAGTATCGTCGTCAGTCTCGGTGTGCGTATCCTCCACGTCCGTCTTCTCTCTCTCTTCTTTAACTTCTGCTTCTTGCGCTATCGGCAGAGACTCTTCTCGTATCATCTCTTTTAGCGGAATGGAGTCCTGTACGAAAAAAAAATATATATACTGGATGATTTTTTTTACCGTCTCCAAATTTTACATGGTGTTCTACCCATGAATATGAGATCATGAAAAAAAAATCTGCTGTTTCATACATTTTAGTCAAGTAGGTATTGAACTTTTGTATTAAACATCAGATTTTTTTTTTTTTCGTGATTTCAGAGTTGCCCCCATAGTGAAAGTTGTTCGTATTCATGGGTAGAACACACTGTAAAAATTTGGAGACTGTAAAAAAAACCTTCAAGTATTTTTTGTGCCAAAAGTTAATAATTGTCTCGGCTACTAAAGCCGAGACAATTATTAAGGCACAAAAAAATCAATGTGATACATGAATAATCAGCCGTTAATGTCCCCACTGCTGGGACACAGGCCTCCTCTCTGTGAGAGGGAGTGGGCTGTAATCCACCACGCGGGCCCAGTGCGGGTTGGTGGATGTCGCATGTCTTTGAATTTTTGGTTCTAGGACATGCCGGTTTCCTCACGATGTTTTCCTTCACCGTTTGCAGAGCAGTGGTGATGAAATTAAATAGACAAAGTAAAGTGCCTGTCTGGATTCGAATTTATGACCTACAATTTGTAATTCGCGTCTGTATCGTCTGGGCTACCACTGCTCTAATCATCATACGTGACTAAGTTCGAATTCTATTGCCGCCGAAATGTTATTAACACTAGAAAGACTGAAACTTAGTATGTACCTATATTGCCCAAAGGCAGTCAAAATGACTGCTTTTACATAAAACATACATAATATATATAACGGAAATGAAGGAGGGGGGGAGGTAACTACAATTATTAATAAACTCATTTATATGTTGTACAAAAAGTCACAAAATTCTAAGAAGTTGTGTTGTGTATTATATACGTAATTGTTTTTCTAATCAACATACAACATTATTTTTAGTATATTGCAACCCTGAGTATAGTTTGATCAGAATAAGTAACTGAATCGATTCCAATAATTTTTACACCAGGTTATATTTTGTCCCAAAAATATTTAAAAAAGGTAACAAGTTGGACACCGAGCGACACTAAGTACATAACCGCAATCATATGCGCACAAGACAGGTCACAGCCGGTCGACCGGCGGCGCGTGTTAAGTGGTAACCAACTTTTTGTACCGACAAGCAGGTAACATAACAAGCTTATAACTTCGTGATTTCTCATGATACAGTTTTGAAATTTTGTACGTGGATTCTTTACATAAAAATACTAGACACGTGTTTCGGGTTTGCCATATACTAAAAGTAATGTTGTATACACAAAAATGAATTTGTCTATCCTATTTCCAACTGTGTCTGCTTTCAGTCTAATTTTACATGGACAGACTGCCTATCTGACCTCCAAAACCCAGTTACTGAATAAAACATTACCTCAGGCTCTTCGTCCTTCTTAACTTCTTCTACAATCTTCTGTTCTTCAACTCTGGGTGGTTCCGGTCCTTTCTCCATCATCTCCAGTTCATGCTCTATGGAGTCTGTGTGGACTGGTTCCGGAAGTCTCGGCACTTCCTCTTCCGGTTGTGTTTGTGCTTCTGGAACGTGGGAGATGGGGGTTAACTGTGAGTTGATACGTTCAGTCTTTCAAATAGGTACATAAAAGACACTTTTCAACGTCAAAATTAACAATTATACAACGTGTAACGTTAAATGCGCAAAACCTAAAAATAGTTTGATCAGAATAACGAGCAGAATTAATTGAACCACTTTTTAATATAGGCCACATTTTTCAAAAAATCTTCATTAAAAACGTTGCCGTGTCTATTTATTAATAGGTCAAGCAAGCCAATATCAGCGCGGCGCCGCGGCCCGGTGACGACTCCTCCCTCGATAAAGCGTCGTCGCAGACGCAAGAAACAATCAGAATGGCCAATAAAACTAAAACAGCACATAAAACCTTTACATTTTTTTTAATATAGGCCACATTTTTCAAAAAATCTTCATTAAAAACGTTGCCTTGTCTATTTATTAATAGGTCAGGCAAGCCAATGTCAGCGCAGCGCAGTGGCCCGGTGACGACTCCTCCCTCGATAAAGCGTCGTCGCAGACACAAGAAACGATCAGAATGGCCAGTAAAATTAAAACAGCACATAAAACCTTTACAATTATTTTTATGACTTATTTTCTCTCTGAAATAGGTCAATTGAATTAAAAATCAGTTGGGGTGTCTTAGGTTTTGCGCATTTAACGTTACACGTTGTATATAATTGATTGTAGTCGACCCTTCCAGAAGCTAGTCTTCGTAATGGAGAAGCAAAAAAACTCCACCGTTACTCATTTGCATTCACCTAGAATAAAGGTAAAGACGCCAGCACATCAAGCTACCCGAAACTGTCAAATTTTCCCAATCAACTTTGAACCTTATGCTTTAGCGATAAAGTTGAAAATCTATTAAAGTTTGACAAATTGTAGTAGCTTGATGTGCTGGCGTCTGTACTATACCACAAAAGGTATCACGTGGTTGAGGTATTCTGGGTAATTATATGCCGATGGTGGCTCACTGCGTTACCTCGCGGTCGCAGTTCAGCTCGCTACCTCGATGTCACCTCAATGTAAAACAAATGCACGCTAATAGACACGCATGCACAAGCCGAAGGATATTTCACTGCGATACATCGCGGACTGCTTGGTGAATTACCTGGCCTCGGTATTGTTGATTCCTACACGGAGAGAAACATCTTAGAAAAAATACTGTACTGTCTCATAATCTGAGTGCATTTGAGTGGTAATGGAAAAATAACCATGCTTAGCACAGTAAAAATTCTTATGCTGTACAGTAAAATTTATTGGACAGATAGTGAATTTTTCCCAATCTCACTCAGAAAATTTTCTGTAGATGTCACTTGCACTCACTTTACAGTGCCGCGCACAGTAATTTTTCTAAGAATTTTCTCTCCGTGTAACTAATATTATAAATGCGAAAGTAGGTTTGTTTTTTACCTTTTCACACCTAAGCCACTGAACCGATCATCCTGAAATTTTGCATATACGTTGTCAGGTGTACAGAAATGGACATAGGATACCTTTCATCCCGAAAAAAAAGTGCTGTTCCCGAGGAAAACAACAATAACGTTATTATGATAATAGATGGCGCCACGTGTGTTTCGAATCGTGAGTGAATTGTATTAGTTTAATTATTTATTTTTTAATTAATTTAAGCCTAATACATTTTGTGAGTCTAGAGTGTTGATAGATCGGTATTTCATCCTTCTAACTATAATATTATAGACAAGGGCAAACATTGCAGGTAGCAGGGGTGCATTTGGAAAAGCCATGTTTTTCTCATGGCCAGCTATATGTAGCATGTTCGCGTGTGTCCAATGCCCAGAATTTGTAAGTATTAGCGCCAAATAGAAGAACATACAACATTGTATATAGGAGCGTCCTAGAATAATGTTCCATTCTGAACCCATGAGTGCAACGGCCAAACAACAAGCAGAATACAACCCGAATTGATTTTAAAATTCTAAATTAACGCGAGCGAAGCCACGGGCAAAAGCTAGTAATTCTATAAATCATAATTGTTACGGTCGCGAAACATAATTTTAATCAACATGCAACAACACTGACATGAAAATTGCAAAAGACGTAAGTAAATTTGAATTTTTTGAATTTCGCAGGCTAAAACGTCCCTCTTAACAATACAACCAACCTTCAACCACGGCTTCCGGCTCCGGTTCTTCTACCACCGGTTCCGGCGGCAGAGGTATCGTTTCCGGCAGTATTTCCACCGCAGGCTCCGTTTGTACAACCTCTTCTGTGACCTGTGGCTCTTCCGACGGGGTTTCTATTTTTATCTCTTCTTCAACTGGCTCTTCTTGTATTACGCTATAAAAGGAAACAGAAATGTTTCTTTGGTTGAGTTGTGTAAAGCAGAGGTTCCCAAACTTTTCATTTTCATAAACCACTTTAACCCTACAGCGCAGTGTCCCACATATGGGACATACTGTAAAATGTCTTATATTTTAAAAATCGATTCAAGTAGCGTGATCTAGTGTTGACAAGATTAACTATTATGTTTTTGAGTTTCGAATTTAGTACCATGTATTTTGGATAGGTCTGAATAAACATTTATTTATGTTTTCTTCAAATTGGTAGGTACTTTGAATACGATTAACGAGCGGCGTATAATAATCGCAAAAAAATGATAAAGTTAAAATGATAGAATTTTCAGTGTCGAAATAATTAGTAGAGGTAAGTTCATGTTCATATTTGTCATTTTACGTGTAATCTTGTAATTTCATTGATACTACGTAACACAGATTAACATTATAATGCATGATGTGCCATGCACAAAAACATACGTTTGTATTGAGTTATGATTTTTCTAAATATTTTTCGATGAATGGCATCATATTTCCAGGCTAATTTATTTTTTTTTAAGCCGATAAGAAAAATCATGCACTGTAGGGTTAAAAATTTTGCTGGTTCCGGTGGACCTCCTGCAGCTACATATCTACCATATTCCCAAAACTCAACAAAAAATATGAAGATTAGATCTATCGTAGACCCCCGTCGAGTCTCCCGTGGACCCCTGGGGGTCCACCTGGACCACTTTGGGAATGAATGGTGTATAGTATCGTATACTGGATGTATTTTTTTACAAGCTCCAAAATTTTTTCAGGGTGTTCTACTCATGACTATGAACAACTTTCACTTTGGGACTAATTCTGAAATTACGAAATCAAAATCAGCTGTTTAATACAAACGTTCAATACT
The DNA here is from genome assembly GCA_949629135.1 of Eremobia ochroleuca. Taxonomy (NCBI): domain Eukaryota; kingdom Metazoa; phylum Arthropoda; class Insecta; order Lepidoptera; family Noctuidae; genus Eremobia; species Eremobia ochroleuca. Next base: position 7,588,748 of record OX451414.1, read on the forward strand.
ACTTGGCCAAAATGTATGAAATAGATTATTTTTTTTCGTGATATCGGAGTTGGTTGCATAGTGAAAGTTGTTCATATTCATGGGTAGAACAAACATGTTAAAAAAAACATGATGTATACAAAGTACTACAGGATGGCATCGACGCGCAATCTGTTACCATGAATTCAGTACATGATTCTGAACTTTGACACTTTGAAATTTTTAGTCAGCTATTAACCATTTTTTTTTTTTTTTTTTTTTGAGTGGGGAATTATCAAATATATTCTCCCGCTCTGGGCGGTGCGGGAGGGCGTGTCAGACTTTTACTGACTAAAACCGACACATGTTCCTTCAGTTGCCTGTGCCAAGGGCCACGGTAACTCTTTCGAACAACCCGCGACCCTGGCCAGCATCGGCCCCAGCGGACCCCGTCAGTTACTGCCGACGTTACTAACCATCAAGCGGGCGCGCGGTCATTTGTAACGCCAGCGGTCGCGCGTAACCTAAAAGACCTATAGGATATTTCAGGGATTTAAGCACTAATTATTATTATTTATTTTTTTTGTATTTATCACATTATCATTACGTGAGGACATAAAACAAAATTATAAAATCAAAATAATATTGTAATTTTCTTTGGATTTGTAAGCAATTTTTCGTCATAAATTTTCTTATACCTCTAACTTTCGCATACTTGCGTGCTTTCGACGTCTGCACCGCGATTAAAACAAATGCGATCTGTGCACTACGGAGGGTGCAGGGAGGGAAGGTAAATAGTTTATTTCGTGTACAGTGAAACAATGAAGACTGACTACTAGGGATGGGAAATACATGCGACAAGAAATAACGATATTAAAAACGAAAATGTATCGTGTGCGGTCGATTCGACGCCGTACGCCTGCTTGAAGGTGAAAAAAAATGCGGTTCCATACATTTTGAACGCGTAGGTATTACACTATTCTATGAAACAGCTGATTTTGTTTTTGGATAACCGACGAAATTTTTTGTACGCTAGAAGGTTTAGAATCATTTGCTGAATTCATGGTCACGGTATGCGCGTCGATGTCCAACAAATTGAAGTTAATTTTGTGCAAAACGGATTAATGTATTGTCAATGTCAATTAATGTATGTTGTCTTTGTCCCCTGGCCCTGACATCAGGCAATGGATACTCACTTCTCTTCTTCAACCACTTCTGGAGTTTCTTCTACAATTTCTTCTTCAATTGTCTCTGGTTCCGTCGGTGTCTCTGGCTCTTTGATTTCTTCTTTTATCTATAAAGAAAGACGCAATTTACAGGTTTCAGTTTATACAACGTGTAACGTTAAATGCGGAAAACCTGAAAATAGTTTGATCAGAATAACGATCAGAATTAATTGAACCACTTTTTAATATAGGTCACATTTTTCAAAAAAAATTCATTAAAAACGTTGCCGTGTCTATTTATTAATAGGTCAAGCAACCCAATGTCAGCACGGCGCAGCGGCCCGGTGACGACTCCTCCCTCGATAAAGCGTCGTCGCAGACGCAAGAAACAATCAGAATGGCCAATAAAACTAAAACAGCCCACACTAAAACCTTTACATTTTTTTTAATGACTTATTTTCTGAAATAGGTGAATTGAATTAAAAATCAGTTGGGGTGTCTGAGGTTTTGCGCATTTAACGTTACACGTTGTAGATAAGATCTCATATAACTCCTGTATTCCCCAGAGGGGTATACCACGGTCACATTTCGCCAATTATGTAAGTATTGAGGTATGAGGAACAGGGAGGGAGGTTCACTCATCCTCCATAGAAAAGGGAGGAACCTCCGACCATTCTGGTATCGTGTTTTTATTTTTTATTTGGGTGGGAAATTATTAAGAACTGAGCGTGGCCGCGATTGCATGTCACTTGATTATAAACCTTAATGTTCAAACATAAACTTTACTATCGTTTGCAATATATTTACTGCTTCGATTGAGAAGTAAACGTATAATTAAAATAAGAACAAACATATTTATTGATAAATAAACCATAATTTCTAAGCAATAAGGTTGAAATAACTATGTCGCAAACTTTAATATAATTAGCCTATGATGTTCCCACTGCTCGGACGCAGGCCTCCTCTCTGTGAGAGGGAGTGGGCCGTAATCCACCACGCGGGCCCAGTGCGGGTTGGTAGATGTCACATGTCTTCGAATTTTCGGTTCTAGGACATGCCGGTTTCCTCACGATGTTTTCCTTCACCGTCTTGAGAGCAGTGATGATGAAATAATTTACAAAATGCAAAGCTCTTGTCTGGGTTCGAACCCACGACCTACAAGTCGTATGCCTTGCTACAGACAGCTAAATTGTAAATACCTTCTGAACTTCCGGATGTATAATCTTAATTTCCGTAGTGGGGAACTTGACTTCCGGGAACGCTATCTTGATCTCCATTTCTGGTGTCGTCTCCTTTGTTATTCTTGCAGCTTGCACGGGCGGGTGTTCAGGTTCCTAGGGTAAGAAAGTAATTTTGTTGATTGTGTAGGTAGGGATGTGAAAATGTATCAATTATTAACCTCAAAATCAAAGATTTTTTTTTTCTCCTTTACTCTTTCACACGCTGTCTACATCTCTCTATCTGTGGTCCTATCGCAAGTATACTGGAAGAGATTTCTTATGAAATAAGCATCACCTTTGTACATATTTTTCTGATCTGTTTTTTCATGTCTTTCTGTACAACGTGTAACGTTAAATGTGCAAAACTTTAAAATAGTTTGATCAGAATAACGAGCAGAATTAATTGAACCACTTTATAATATAGGTCACATTTTTCAAAAAATCTTTATTAAAAACGTTGCCGTGTCTATTTATTAATAGGTCAAGCAAGCCAATGTCAGCGCGGCACAGCGGCCCGGTGACGACTCCTCCATCGATAAAGCGTCGTCGCAGACGCAAGAAACGATCAGAATGGCCAGTAAAACTAAAACAGCACATAAAACCTTTACAATTTTTTAATGGCTTATTTTCTCTCTGAAATAGTTCAATTGTATTAAAAATCAGTTGGGGTGTCTGAGGTTTTGCGCATTTAACGTTACACGTTGTATATGTGTGTATAAATGGTAAAATAAATAAATTATTTTAATGAAACAATTCATAGGTACTTTTGAAATGTCAAAAAATCGGTTAGTTAGTCAAAAAGTTGACTACATTGCTAGTTGACTACATTGTTTACTACATTTTAATTCGTTAGTCATGTCATTTTATTATCCTAAATTATGACGCTCATCGTTCGTCTAAAGTAGGTTACAGAGTAAGCAGAAAAATGTACCATTAATAATAACATTACTTACAGTTTCTATATCCTCTTGTAAAACTTCCTCTTCAATTGGCTCAACAGTAACTTGTTCAGGTTCCACCTAAAAAAACAAATTGATGGGTGCAACAGTCAAATACGACATTTTTCTTATTCTTTTCAGAAGACAATATACATGGCCTAGTTGCTCATCCCCCATAATAAATAGCGTGATAATTTATAGCCTATAGACTGCCCAGACTTATAGGGAATATCTATGCAAAATTTACCGAAATAAATCTGGTAGTGCCTGCGTGATGCTGGAACATACATTGAAACAAACAGACACAAATTCTATAAATTCTATTTTCGGCATTCTGCATATAAAATGGCATATAAAATGTGGACAAAATTGTCAACATTTTATATTCTTGAGTAAGAGGCTTTTGACTACGTTGTAAGGGTATATTTTATGTATTTTTGTTCTATTTGTAATGTGCGTTTTGTTTGTGCAGAATATACAATTTTCTTTCTTTCTTAAGAATCGCGTAAGGAACTTAGTTCCTGACGGGAATCCTCCGACCGCACACGTTTTTTTTAATTATTTTAGACGTCAATACAGGATGTTTTTTTTTTTTGTAAAAAAGAACTAATTCGATTCCAAGCCAAAAACACTTTAAAAAACATAGACATGCTGCTTTTTCACCAAAGAAAGCTCTCTCGTCCTATTTTCGAATACTCACCCTGTATATTTAACTTTAATATACAGATAACAGCGATGCGGACGAGTACTTCGACGCCTAAATCCTTTTGTTTTTGTATTTATTTATATATTTAGTTACTTGGTCTTTTAATTTAGTACCTAGTATAAATAGTTAGTTAAAACTCACATATGTAAAACATTGCATTGAACAATAAAATTTTCACCCAGTATGAATTGACAAGTAAAAAAAATACATATTAAATAATATAGGGCGACTGGTAATTACTGACCGATACTTAAACACATGATTCTACTCATGACAACAAACAAGTTTTATAATGGGACAAAAAGTGAAATGACGAAAAAAAAATCAGCTGTTCCCTACATTTTGACGACTCGTACGAACATAAATGTAGGGAACAGCTGATCTTTTTTTCGCGATTTCGTATTTGGTCCGATAGTAAAAGTTGTTTGTAATGATGAGTACAATCATGTGTTTAAGTATCGGTCACTAATTACCAGTCACCCTATATATTCCTATATTAAATCTGTACATTATTATCTGTATCAATAAGTAGGCAAGTACTATTATAAGTCGGTTAGAACGTACCTTGATAACTTGTTCGTCGACTATGACAGGCGTATCCTCGGGAACAGAAGCGGATGTGACGTCAACGTCCTCTTTATTTGCCGCTTGCCCTGCTGGCTTCTCTGATGTTCTATAAACAAAAAACAAATAATATGATTTACTTTATTTCTTTATTTATTTAATACTTCAGGCACATAAATGTACAAAGGCGGACTTAATGCCATAGGCATTTTCTACCAGTCAACCTTTGGGTGACGCAGAGACAAACAGTAGTAGGTGCAATCATGAAATTTGAGGAATAAATATTTTAAATATCAAGATACGCATAAACCTATTAAAACTATACACAAATCGATCGATCAGGTTAAGCTACGCTTGCCGCGGTTGGTCTGTGGATGGGTGATCATCTATACATACCGAGACCCCTCCGTGTCTCGGAAAGCACGTTAAGTCGTTGGTCCCGGCTGTCATTCGTAGATCTTTGACAGTCGATACGGGTCGTCAGAAGTCCGAAAGTCTGACAACCAGTCTTACCTAGGGGTATCGTTTTACCCAGTAACTGGGTTGTGGAGGTCAGATAGGCAGTCGCTCCATGTAAAATACTGGTATTCAGCTGCATCCGGTTAGACTGGAAGCCTACCCCAACATAGTTGGGAAAAGGCTAGGCAGATGATGATGATCTCGCAGTTCAACCAGTGAGGTCGTCGTCGCTTGCCTGTGGATGCCTCAGTAAATTAAGGCCTTCAGCCAGGGCTTAAAAAAAACTTAAAAACTAAGCGACTACACGCTAAGGGCACCCCCTGTGGGGTACGGAGCTCGGCTTAGGGCGTCGCTGGGAGAGGGCAGCAAGGGACAGGCTGGATTCACGAATGTGTAGACTGTCTCCGCCTGACTCTATACAACGTGTAACGTTAAATGCGCGAGACCTCAAACACACCAACTGATTTTTAATTCAATTGACCTATTTCACAGAGAAAAAATGTGACCTATATTAAAAAGTGGTTCAATTAATTCTGCTCGTTATTGTGATCAAACTATTTCCAGGTTTTGCGCATTTAACGTTACACGTTGTATAATCTATGTCCAAAAATGGCGCCTTTCACTTACCTGCTAACTTGTTTATGCATAGCCGAGACAGGTGGTATGTGTATATCAACGTCTCTGAATGCATAGACATCCTCTGCCTTGATCTCTATGTCGTCTATGTCTAAAGATGGCGCCTGCGTCGATGGTTGCGCAGACGTCGATAGAACGGGTGGTGTGTTGGCTGTAAAAGAAATAGTTTTAATTAGAAAATGTTTGTATTTATTGGCCGTATTTAATAGATTTTCCTCCGTGCTTCGGAAAGCACGTTAAGCCGTTGGTCCAGGCTGTCATTCGTGGATCTTTGACGTTCGTTACGAGTACGGGTCATCAGAAGCCCGTAAATCTGACAACCAGTCTTTCCAATATTACCCAGTAACTGGGTTCTGGAGGTCAGATAGGCAGTCGCTTCATGTAAAATACTGGTATTCAGCTGCATCCGGTTAAACTGGAATCCGACCCCAACATAGTTGGGAAAAGGCTAGACAGATGATGATCGATTTTTTCAGAGTATTTTTATATGAGAGGGACATTTTTATACATGAAAATACAATCCGTGCAGCCAATTTATACTGAAAAAATTTCTTACGAAATCAATATTATGACGAGAGAAAAAGTTATTGATTGCATACAACGTGTAACGTTAAATACGCAAAACCTGAAAATAGTTTGATCAGAATAACGAGCAGAATTAATTGAACCACTTTTTAATATAGGTCACATTTTTCAAAAAATCTTCATTAAAAACGTTGCAGTGTCTATTTATTAATAGGTCAAGCAAGCCAATGTCAGCACGGCGCAGCGGCCCGGTGACGACTCCTCCCTCGGTAAAGCGTCGTCGCAGACGCAAGAAACGATCAGAATGGCCAGTAAAACTAAAACAGCACATAAAACCTTTACAATTTTTTAATGACTTATTTTCTCTCTGAAATAGCTTAATTGAATTAAAAATCAGTTGGGGTGTCTGAGGTTTTGCGCATTTAATGTTACACGTTGTATATAATGTTACACGTTGTATACGAGGGAAAAATTTATTGATTGCATATATTTTCTAAATAAATATTTATCATTAAAGCCTGCGGGGGATGCACCAGGATAGCCCGCAAAATTCAAGTTTTCTTACGTTTTTTGCAATTCATCCCCTTTAAGGTTGAATTTCGTTTGGCAATTCCAAACCAAATGCAGCCTTAAGTCATCATCATCTGCCGAGCCTTTTTCTCAACTATGTTGGGGTCGGCTTCCAGTCTAACCGGATGCAGCTGAATACCAGTATTTTACATGGAGCGACTGCCTATCTGACCTCCACAGCCCAGTTACTGGGTAATACGATACCCCTAGGTAAGACTGGTTGTCAGACTTTCGGGCTTCTGACTACCCGTAACGACTGTCAAAGATCTACGAATGACAGCCGGGACCAACGGCTTAACGTGCTTTCCGAGGCACGGAGGGGTCTCGCTATGTAAAGATGGTCACCCACGGTCCAACCGCGGCAAGCGTAGCTTAACCTGATCGATCGACCTGTGCGGCTGTTATTATTTAGCCATGGGCCACTCCAAATGCAGCCTTAAGTACGTTGAAATAAAGCTGTATTTACCTTTAAGTTGCTGTTCAATCTGTACCAGCTGACTCTTTATATGCTCGATGGCGGCATGCTTGCTCTCGTGCTGGCTCGTGCCGGAAGCCGACTTCTCTAGCAACATCGATAAGGTTGGGGCGGTCACTGATGGAGATACTGATTCTGTGAAGAAAGACAGTTTTTTTTTTTAATACAAGGTGGGGCAAAACTTATGTCATTGTGTATGGTGGCGTATCTGAAGGACGGGCGAAGGAAAAACGCTCCCGCTGATATGCAATGCTACAAAGAAATAAAGAAAATACATTTATTTAGCACAGAAAAACAAAAAAAAATATATAAGGTCCCATTAAAATAGATGGACAAACTTTTAGAAGACATTCAGACCACCAAAATAAGGACAACGGTAAAAAAATATATAAAAAAAATTCATTAGATACTTACAAGAAAAATAATAAGCTAACGATAATACACTATGCCGGCAATTTATTAACCCGTGAGAAGGCGCGCTATGAGCAATTTGCTCACACAAAAATCTAATTCAAAAATTTTTTGTCTTTCCCATGCCACACCAATTCAAGCACTTAAGTACCTTCCTAAATATTCACCCCCTCTCCCCTGACGCAATTCTCGATCCGCTCAGTGGCGTTGCGACCGCGCAGCAAGGCGTTTGTGGAGGCCATGTACCAACGTGCGGCAATTTGCTCATCACGCGCCCAGCAATTACTTTGCACCGAACATGTAAAATACATGTTTTCAGTGTGTTTCGAGAGGCACATTAGTGTAGATTTAATGGATGAATAACACTTTTTAGTTTTTGTTATGGAACAGTTTTTATTGTGATTTTTATGAAACGTGCCAAAAAAATTAATTAATACTAGGTTGTTTTGTTATTTGCGTTAGAAGTTGCTATTATGTTCAATAGTTTTGATTAAAATACTTGTTTTCTTACTTACTAAACCTTGTGTTATTTATTTAAATACATTATAAGCCAATAAATATAGAAACACTAAAAATATAAACATTTTATGATAGTGTGAGCAATTTGCTCGCACGCGCCTACTCGTGTAAGAAAATTAGGCGCGCCTTCTCACGGGTTAATATTAGGGCAAAATAAAATCACTTTAACCAGTGTTTTTTTTTTTTTTTTGCCTGGATATCTTTAGTTAGACGTACAGAGCGCTGTGTTAAAATTTGTTCATCTATTTTAATGGGACCTTGTATATATACAGGGTTTCCCTGGAAGTATGGATCAAATCGAATAGGGGCGTGGGCAAGGTCATTTCCAAACGTTTTAACCCTGAGAAAGTCGGTGCAATTGAATAAAATTTTTGCTCGAAAATTTAATAAATTTTTGCCAGAACGTAGCCTTTGCAGTAAATGTTTTTTTTTTTTTTTTCTTATTGAACACATGTTTTCTAGCTGCGTAAAAGTATTACCACAGTAAAGGTCCACTCTTCTACAACGTCCTGAACAATAAAAATGGAATTGATAGCTCTGATAGTTTTTTTTGAGCACTAAACGAAGTAATTGAAAAAAAAAAATTGATCATAATTTTTGAAACGTAAAAAATTTCACCGACATTCTCGAGGTTAAGAAGTTTGTAACTAAATTTAAGTTCAGTGCATCTTTTTCTTTCTATTTCATTAAGAAAAGGACAGAAGATAAATATTAGTTTAGTCCTGTCAAATTAGTCAGCGCCTAATGTAAATTTGACGTATTTTAGTAGCCATTTTTTTAATCGCGTCTCAACTTGTCTATGGAGCATCTTAATTTGACAGGACTAAGCTAATATTTATCTTCTGTCCTTTTCTTAATGAAATAGAAAGAAAAGAATGCACTGAACTAAAATTTAGTTTAGTTTCTGAACAAGAGAATCGACGCCAGAGAGCATCCTAGCGCGTCAAACAAAACATTGGATTTTCAACTCTCGGTGCAAAGCAGTGCGTTGAAAATCCAGTGCGCGTAAAAATACCTGGGCTGATGGTCCACTTACCCACACAGTTGGCGGGGTGAGAGATGTGCTGCGGTGTCGTCACCACAGGAGAAGACTTGAGGAGTGACGTCAGTAGCGGGGAGGCGGGGGGCGCGGGCGTGGAGGCTGTAACAAGACATGACATTGACATTATACAGGGTGAAGGTAAACGGCCCGTGGCTAACGAAAAAGCCGCACAGATCGATCGCATAGGTTAAGCTACGCTTGCCGCGGTTGCTACGTGGATGGGTGACCGTCTGTACATACCGAGACTAGAGCCTATCGTGCTTCGGAAAGCACGTTAAGCTGTTGGTCCCGGCTGTCATTCGTCGAGCTTTGACAGTCTTTATGGGTCGTCAGTAGCCCGAAAGTCTGACCACCAGGTGTCGTATAAACTCAACTCAAAGCATTTATTTCAAATAAACCAATTACAGGCACTTTTGAATTGTCAAGGGGTCGGTCAGTTAGAAAGATGACGCTAGTTGCCCATTCCAAAGCGTAGTAGATACCTGTAGAGAAAACGGGCAAGAAACTCCACAGAGACTTTTACATCAAAATATTGTATGTATTACCCAGCAACTGGGTTATAGAGGTCAGATAGGCAGTCGCTCCATTTAAAATACCAGTATTCAGCTGTATCCGGTCAGACTGGAAGCTGACCCCAACATAGAACGTGTAACGTTAAATGCGCAAAACCTGAAAATAGTTTGATCAGAATAACGAGCAGAATTAATTGAACCACTTTTTAATAAAGGTCACATTTTTCAAAAAATCTTCATTAAAAACGTTGCCGTGTCTATTTATTAATAGGTCAAGCAAGCCAATGTCAGCGCGGCGCCGCGGCCCGGTGACGACTCCTCCCTCGGTAAAGCGTCGTCGCAGACGCAAGAAACGATCAGAATGGCCAGTAAAACTAAAACAGCACATAAAACCTTTACAATTTTTTTAATGACTTATTTTCTCTGTGAAATAGGCCAATTGAATTAAAAATCAGTTGGGGTGTCTGAGGTTTTGCGCATTTAACGTTACACGTTGTAGAAAAGGCTAGTTAGATGATGAATCACTTGCTTACCGTTGCCAGGAGCCGGCTGTTGCTGACTGGGGCTATTCAACATCGGTTTCCACGCCCTATCGGCTCTCGCTCTTCTTTCGTCTCTCTCTTTCAACCAGGCGGCCCGCCTCGCTGCCTCTCGCTCCCTCGCGCGGTTCCTCGCTTCTATAGCCGTCCATACTTCGCGTAAGCGATCTTCTGATGTTGCCGGGTTACGTGCTTCTGTTATTTCGTTCTGTGTAAAAAGATCAAATTATCCATACTAATATTATAAATTCGAAAGTAACTCTGGCTCTGTCCTTTTGAAACTCAAACTCAAAGCATTTATGTATTTCAAACTAGCTGCGCCCCGTGGTTTCACCCGCATAAGTCTCGATCCCGTAGGAATATCGGAATAAAAAATATCCTATGTGTTAATCCCGGTTATAAACTATCTGTGTACTAAATTAAATCCAAATCCGTTCAGCCATTTGAGCGTGAAGAAGTAACAAACACACACACTCACAAACTTTCGCCTTTATAATATTAGTGTGATAAACCAATTACAGGCACTTTTGAATTGTCAAGAGTCAGTCAGAAAGATGAAGCTAGTTGCCCATTCCAAAGCGTAGTAGGTAGCTGTGGAGAAGAACGGGCAAGAAACTCCACAGGCACTCTTTTAAATCATAAAATTGTTACAAAATATTGGTTACATCATTCATTTTGAAATTATACATGTGAGAACGATGTAGCACGACGTGCACGTTAAAAGCGTCCATTATAAAAAATATAAAAAAAAAAACACCTAAACCACTGAACTATATTCGACAAGGAGATAGGATGGCATCCTGGGGAAGGTCATAGGCTACCTTTTGTCTTCAAAATAATCCTACAGGTGGTCACATAGAGGATGAAAGTTGGTATGGAAAACCCAGCATTTGTTAAGCATTATGGAAATTTCAAATATTTCCTTTTGAAGGAAATATATCTATTACAGTGTTATTGTAAAATCATCCCCCAAGGGCGTTTTTTCATAGATTTAGCAGGATTTTAATTAAATTAGCTGCCAGAAAAGGAGAATGGACAAATCTGTCCAGAAGCCCAATAGCGTTACGACACATACCAATGAAAAGAGCTCACCAAGGAGAGTATTTCTTATTATTACAATATCTATTGATTTGGGGATGGTTTTAAAATTACTTTACACTGTAATGTAAAAAAAATACACAGTTCTACGAGCTGGTCTCCTCCTAATTAGGAGCTGCCGTGCGATTCTGTAACCATCTCACAGTGAAAGCTTGGGTGAAGTGAGCGTGGAGTGAGCTGTCATTCGCTAGGGATTAACACTATTAAGTGCTCACTTCACTTATGATTTCACAGTGTGATTTTTAAAGAATCGGCCGGCGATCTGCAGTGCGATTCTGTAACCATCTCACCGTGAAAGCTTGGGTGAAGTGAGCGTGGAGTGAGCTGTCATTCGCTAGGGATTAATACTATTAAGTGCTCACTTCACTTATGATTTCACTGTGAGATTTTTACCGAATCAACCGACTGTTGTAAGTTTTAAGATGTACTATAGTTTTATCGATATTATTTACAATAAATAAACTATCAAATTCAAGTTCTCATGTTTATTCAAACGCAGTTGGTCACAGACCAGTAACAAAAATGGAAAAAAAAATACGAACACTACTGGGTATTTTTCACCCATACTCACTTTAAACATCAATTGTAACCAAGCGCTGCACGCGAATTGGCCGTCTCGCAGTGTGCGAAAACGAAAACTTTGTTTTGGAAGGGGCGACTAGAATGAATTCTATTTTATTGTAATTTTTGACATTCAAAAGTGCCTATATGAAATAAATTATGTGACTTTGTGTGTTTGTTAACTATCCGTATTGCCAGTGTGCTCAGAAGAGTAATAATATTGGTAATAGATATTTTCTTTATTTTCTCTGTAGTATTTTTTACCCAGTACTGCTGGTTTAAAGAATTATAAAACATGAAGTTAACATACCTTTAATTGTTCATACTGCTGGTTCATTTCCACCAGCGTCTTCTGTATCTCCCCAATGCGCTCCTGTGTCAACCGTTTAAGTATACTCTCTTGTGGCGTCTCCACAGCTCCCTCAGAACTACGCTTCTTACGTTTTGGTGTTTCCACATGTTCAAGTAGGGCTCCATATTGGGCAGCGCAGCTGGAAATTATTATTAGAAAGAGATACATTTTATTTGAGACACACACAGGAAATAGAAACAATATTAAAGAACATTAAATCTGACAAAATAATGAGAAAAATAAAATAAGCACATTTAGGAGCAACAGTATTTGTCACAGTGGTGATTTCAAGTTTTTTTTTTAACATTGGCCACAAGTAACTCTTTTTCGAAGTAAAAAATTAGCCTAAAACCTAACACAAACTAGCAGGACTTTAAAACACCACATTTATAACAAATTTTATAAGAAATTACGAAAAAAACAAACAACTTTACAACAATTTTTGGTTATGACGATCACAGCAAAAAAAAAATCGTTCCAAAACACAAACCTCTTTTGTGAATACCAGTCTGGTGGTCTATTTGGTTCTCCGATGGTTTTTAGAGCACGGGAAACTGACATCCAATTCTGATCTCCGCTCCTTACGACAGCAGAAGCCAAACATAGCTGCTCTCTCACATTCCAAGTGTCTAACGGTACCCTTTTTAGCTGCAAACGCTCCTGTATCGAACTCATTTGACCGTTAGTTTACGCACTTACACGATAAATAAAACTATATTGTATATTTAACTCTAGATTTTCAGTTAATTTTGTCTGTTTTTGATCGAATTATCATAAATCACAAAGAAATGAGCATTGTTGTGTATACAATTTGACGTTGTCATTTTGACAATAACGCGGTCACAGATAAAATGGCAATGCTGTGTTTCCAGAATGACAATAGTAAAACTAATACCAAATGAAAAAAAGCTTTAGACATAAAAGAGGTATATTTATTTTTTACTCTTTCTTTATAAAAATAATTACTAATTAAATATGCTTCTACGAAAGAAGGAATTCCCTTAAATTATGCCTAAATTGAGTCTCGATCGAACGGGACGAACTCATTTATAACTTGCCTTGTATATACCCGAAGTATTTTATCCATATTTCTATAACTAATGGTTTAAGAAATTTCGGGTTGGGTTTAGAAACGTGCCATTGCTAGAAAGACTGTGAGAATATTTGGGAGTTCTAGAGGGTCTTCTGAAACCTCCACAATTTTTTTTTTGTCGGGGACGCATTTTTTTTTTTTAATAGATGTAAAAAGTTGTTGCTTTTTAGGGTAAGAACTCTCTGGCCACTTCAGCCATTATGGCCAGGGAAGTAAAGGATCACTCCATCCGGATACTCTCAGACAGCATGGCTGTTCTGCAAGCGCTGAACAGTTATACAGTCGACTCTGGGCTAATATACGAGTGCCACCAGCGCCTCAACCAGGTGGGTATTCTCAATAAAATAACCATTCAATGGATAAAAGGACACGGTACGCTAGGCAACGATGCAGCCGACTAGCTTGCCTGAAGGGGGTCGAGCATGGCACCACTGGGACCTGAGCCCATCGTGCCACTTCCCTTCGGGTATTAATTACGCACTCTGACAAGGAAACCCACCAGAGACCAACATAACAAACTTTAGACGTAGTCCGTCTAGTTTGTTATGTTTACAGTATCCGGCAAACAGGATGCTTGTATGAATATGTATATTTAAACACGTACACCACTAAACGGGATCCTGCAAAAAAACCGTACCTGAAAAAAACGGGATCTTGCCGTGAGAAAGGGCCATTACTCGCAACCGGCGTGCAAGTATGCACTTAAACGAAAACTAGTTTTAACATAACAAAACCGGGCAAGTGCGAGTCTGATTCGCGCACGAAGGGTTCCGTACCATTGGGCACGCCACAATTGCGGCGATAAGTCCCCTCTTTGAGGAGTGGCTAGAGAGGCGCCACGGCGTCCTCACCTTCCGCCTGACGCAGGTCCTCACCGGACACGGTTGCTTCGGGAGGTTCCTGTTCCGTATAAGGCGAGTCATTCCCGCTCGTCCACACTGCGGACGACTGGGAATGTTGCGTTCTGTTCGTCTACACTGTGGACGAACAGGACGCATTATTCCCAGTCGTCCACACCCCGTCATCTCACGTCTAGTCTAAGAGTTAATAAAGAAAATATGATGATATTTTAATAGAATATTATACTAGATGGTATTTTATACTAAATGTATAGCATAAGAATGTTTCACATTTTAATTTTTGCACATTGGGTATTGTATCAATATCAGTTTAAATGCAATTAATATGTAAAAAGTTTTAAAGTTACAATCGCCTGGATATACTCAACTATCATTAACTGCACCCTGTCGCTCCTCCAACAAAAGATAGTCGTTGCTTATCAGTTTTGACGACGCTTCCGGGAATGAACAATAGACACATGGCCTTGAAATAGCCAATCAACTCGCTGCATATTGCAAGCCCACGGTATATGGCAATAAAGTGACGATGAGCTTTTGCATTCGGGATCATGTCGGGGTTAAGTGCACCGGCTGGTGGTCCCAGTGACCAAACTGTGCTCGTGTTACTATATACTTTAAAAATGTTCATATAATACCAAAAAAATATTTGTTAAAATATTGCCTTTTAATTATTGTAAATTATGTTGATCTGTGATATAAAAAAAACTTAATAGTTATGTTGTTTTTAAATTAATTAAACCGTTAAATCATTTATTTAATTTAAAATTTCTTTATACTGACTCTTAAACTAGACATGAAACGAGGTGCGGACGACTGGGAATGTTGCGTTCTGTTCGTCTACACTGTGAACGAACAGAACGCATCTTTCCCAGTCGTCCGCAGTGTGGACGACGGGGTGTGGACGAACGGGAACAACCCTATAAGGCGGGAGGAAACGCCCGGGTGTCACCACTGTGAGGATCGCCCGGAGGACACGGTGGAGCATACGGTGGAGGTCTGCCCGGCTTGGGTGAAGCACCGCCGCGTCCTCACGGCGGCGATCTCTTGCGCCCGGCCCTGGTCCAAACCATGGTACGGAGCGAGAGTGCATGGGAAGCAGTCACCTCCTTCTGCGAAGCAGTAATGCTTGCGAAGGAGGAGGCGGAACGCGTGAGGGAGAGGCAATCTTTGCGACCTCACGCCCCTAGTCACCGCAGGAGACGCCCTGGGCGTCGGGAGTCAAGACCGTAGGTGCGGGCTTGCGAGCGGCGAGCAATGGGCAGTTCGCCGTCCGGTAAGGACCAGGCCCGGGTCGACGGCGCGTTGTGTTCCATGCGCGCTTCAAAGAGTTGTCAGCAATAACTGACGGGGTCCGCTGGGGCCGATGCTTGCCAGGGTCGCGGTTTGTTGGAAAGAGTTACCGCGGCCCTTGGCACAAGCAACTAAAGGAACACGACACAAGTCTGACACGCCCTCCCGCTCCGCCCAGAGCGGGAGAAGCTATATGATAATTTCGCGCCCAAAAAAAAAAGGGTTCCGTACCATTACCTATAAAAGCGGCAAAAAAATCACGTTTGTTGTATGGGAGCCCCCTTAAATATTTATTTTATTCTGTTTTTTAGTATTTGTTGTTATAGCGGCAAAAGAAATACATCATCTGTGAAAATTTCAACTGTCGAACTATCATCATAAGTTCATGAGATACAGCCTGGTGACAGACGGACGGACAGCAGTCTTAGTGATAGGGTCCCGTTTTACCCTATGGGTATGGAACCCTAAAAAGGAATACCTCCATGAGAAGGCGTGATGTGTTGACGTATGTGGTTTTTATAGGAATGTAATTCAATAAAATAAAACACTATATTCATCTATGATAATGTATTTCACTTAAGTCTTACATCATACAACCAACTGAACGCAACATAATCGACAAATACTATATATTTAATGTTTTGTAATGTTTACATTTGGAGACTTGGATATAATCGTTTTATTTTCTTTCACATCTCTTATACAATAAGTCACGTCCTTTAGATACCACAGAAAGATTCAAAAAGATAAAATAAAAAAACCTTTCTTTTTTATCGACATCATAACTTCTTTTTTTTTTTTTATTAATATAATATTCTCATTTAAAAATCTTATCGCAGATTTTTTTATCCACTCCTGCGCGTCTTTAAATAGTTTTTTTTTTTTAATATCTTTTTTAACACTCTGCGGAAACCTTGGAGTAATAAGTAAGACATTCAAGTCGCTACACTATGATACTGGGCAGTATTGTAGCTATATATTTAGTAAAAACTGCCCTTTTCTGGATCATCATTCCTTCTCCAGCATTGTGTACGAAATCTCTAACTTTCGGACTCACAATATCAATTTCGGACTCGTTTTCGAGCTCGAAAACTCATCAACCATATTTCAAGACATTGACAATATTATAAGAACATGACAAATGCCTTAATCTTATCTCCTGGAATGACTCGAACTATTTTACTTCTTACTCCACGGTATTAAAGTCTATTTTGCAACAAACCATGTCACTATACAACCATAATTATTTTTCATACTATATAACTTTCGTCAATCCGAGTTCTACGACAGATGTCGCTGTCTTAATGTTACAAGTACAAAAAACGTCAATGTTTAGAACAGCTGGCTCAAGCAGCCATCTTGTCAATATAATACATGGCAGTAATTTCACATCCTTGATCTATCGTCTAATTATAAAGTGCCCGTTTCATTGTCGAGGTCTGCACTATCTACCGGATAAACTTAGTCTGCTAGATAAGGTATCCGGAGCTTACCAAGACGAAGAGGCCATTACTCGCTTTTATCATTTTTCTGAGCAATCGCATTGAGCAAGCGTGGCGATCAATGCTCGTGTCTTCTCCGTATGAGAAGAGGTCTTTGAGGTCTTTGCCCAGCAGTGGGACAGTCACTGGCCGGTATTCTAACTGTTAAGGCTAAATTAACACGAGTGCATTTAAAATAAAAAGTCTTAATATTCCAAAGAATCTTAAATATTCCATACAAGCGCAGATCTAGATCTTGGCTCAGGGAGGGGGATGGGGGAGGGGGTTCTCTTTATGAAGTAGGGAGGAGCGAGAATATCTCAAGACACGAAAACTTTTTACAAAAAAAAAAAAAAAACCTTTGGCATCTATTTTCCGTAAAGCCGAGAATGTGCATGTAATATATCTTATTACATAATTCATACAAAGGAAAAAATACATGTTTCAAACTATGTCAACATTTACAGTTTTAGACTCAGTTAGGTAAAAACTTAAAGGGGGGACAACTGCTACTGTTGCGTCCTCCCCCTCAGCCCTTGATCCGCGCCTGATTCTATGATGTTATTTTAAATTATTTTCCCTTCAATAGGATTCGCAAGACGTATTCGAAAGCAGTTTATACTTCTAGATGTCTTTCTCATTGAAAATTCTCCATTTTAACCGACTTCAAATTGGAGAAATTTTTCAATTCGATTGTATTCTTTAAACGGAAAGAAATATTAGGAAATTTGAAAGGCGCTCGTGTTAATTAAGCCGAAAACATCATAGTCTTGTCACAAATTTCATTACTTGTCTATGCCTATAGGTACCAAGGAAGAAATGCATATCTGTACTTCAATTCTTAATCCCATATTATTATCTATGTGCCACTTAACTTTCTACTTTAAAGCCGTTAATTATAGATTGATTTTTGAGTGATCATTTGTAATAAACAGATCCTAAATAAAATTTTGTTTGCAATGGAATTTGAACTTTGTTTTGTTTGTGATAGAGTTTATTATTCCAAAGCATAGTAATTATCAGTGATTTTGAATTGAAATATAGCATCAATCTGGGAGCTAGTGCTTCAACAATATAAACCTTATGAAACCCGCGAACAATAAAATTAAATATAACTTTTAAATAATATTAAATTGTTTCTCTTTATATATTAATACAATTAGATTTATACATGAAGTCAAGTTCTACAAGTAAAAGATTCTAGAAACGAGTCAAATGCCCGGTTTCTCTTTATACAATATGTAACATAATTAACGCAAGACTTCATAAACTCCAATTACAGTACAGAGTTAAAAGCATAATACAATGACAAAGGACTTCAGCGAAATGTGCCCCTCCGATAGATGTCACCATCATACAGTTCTAAAGTATAAATTTTGATGAGATATTTTTGAAGGTTAAAAGGTCAGAAGGTGAAGGTCAAGGTCAGGAGGGAAACAAAAAACGGGGAAAAGCTGTAGAGTCAGAGGGGGAGGAATTTTTCAAGGTTAACCAGATTACGTGTTATTAGGTCATCCGAAGTTTGACTATTTGAACTCGATTTTTTGGGTGATCCAAACGTTACCGGAAAGAAATCTTTTCTGAATATAATAACTACCATATACTTCTATGAAGCTATGCTGAGACATTTGCGATTGCAAAGTTCCGTTGGCTATAACAGTCAACAAATCAGTTTCTCCATAGGATTCAATGTAACTTCTAGACCATTTTAGGACATGTTCTCGTCAACTTAGGAGTATAATTCTTTTTGATATAGTATCAATACACATTCTAGTTTATTCAGGCTAGAGGGCGCACTTGTCGCAGGAGGGGCATTTTCCTACGCAAACTCGCTAGACTCCTTTTTTTTAAGCTAAATATTATTATTAAGAAAACAGTGTTGACTCTAGCATTACTTTATGCATTTGAAATTGAGTCTTATTGCATTGAAATAACATTTAATTATCTTTGGCTCAATCGGCGGTCAGTATAGCAAAATACATAATAAAAAAAAATACCCACATTAAAAGTTACTAAAATGGAATCAGTAGTCAATTATGAACAATCTCAGGACTTGCGTTTATTCTGTTACACCTTGTATATTAATAGAATTAGAATTTATACATAGCGTTAAGTTCTACAAATTATACGTGCAATACAGGGTGTTCTATTTCTGCCGTGTTTACAAGACGATGTTAACCTTACAAGTCAAAGATTCTAGAAATGAGTCTTAATGCCCGGTCTCTGTGGTTTATTATTAATTGGCGACCCGCCCTTGTTTCGCCCGGTTTTTAAAAGTTACCAAAACCTCGAGATTTCTTTAATATATGATTAACCTTCCGGAATAAATTGTCTAAATGATGGTGAAAACACTATTTTTCGAAAATGTTCTTTACTAACTTTTTAGACCTTTGTATCCTGCTTATGCGTACGAAGTTCCATCAAAATCGGTTCATTCATTTCGAAAAACAAGGGCCTGAAAATTTGTATGAAATGCCGTACGGCGTAAAACCTTAACGAAGAAATTCAATTTAATTAAGATAACTTTGTAGAATTCATTACTACGGAGAGTTTATCTGAGGACCTCAGAGGCCGGGCGTTAGTTGTCAATATTGTATTACTAACTTTACGCTCGTCGTAATAAAGTTCAAAATACAAAAACTGGCTCGAAAGTTAAACTCGTTTTGTTACGGCCGGGTACATGTACATGTGCTTTCAGTTATTTTACCTCTGATTCTGAATCACTGTCAGAATCACAGTGATCCTTATTCTGATGGCTATAAGGTTGCTATTGGGTTGCCACTATTGCCAAGTCTATCAAAATCACAGTGATCTTTATTGTAGTGACAATAAGGCCGCAATTGGGTTGCTTCCATTGTCAAGTCTGTCAAAATAACAGTGATCTTTATTGTAGTGACAATAAGGTCGCAATTGGGTTGCTTCCATTGTCAAGTCTGTCAAAATCACAGTGATCTTTATTGTAGTGACAATAAGGCCGCAATTGGGTTGCTTCCATTGTCAAGTCTGTCAAAATAACAGTGATCTTTATTGTAGTGACAATAAGGCCGCAATTGGTTTGCTTCCATTGTCAAGTCTGTCAAAATCACAGTGATCTTTATTGTAGTGACAATAAGGCCGCAATTGGGTTGCTTCCATTGTCAAGTCTGTCAAAATAACAGTGATCTTTATTGTAGTGACAATAAGGCCGCAATTGGTTTGCTTCCATTGTCAAGTCTGTCAAAATCACAGTGATCTTTATTGTAGTGACAATAAGGCCGCAATTGGGTTGCTTCCATTGTCAAGTCTGTCAAAATCACAGTGATCTTTATTGTAGTGACAATAAGGCCGCAATTGGGTTGCTTCCATTGTCAAGTCTGTCAAAATTACAATGATCGTTATTGTAGTGACAATAAGGCCGCAATTGGGTTGCTTCCATTGTCAAGTCTGTCAAAATCACAGTGATCTTTATTGCAGTGACAATAAGGCCGCAATTGGTTTGCTTCCATTGTCAAGTCTGTCAAAATCACAGTGATCTTTATTTTCGTGGCGAAAAAGTCACTAATGTCAGAGGTTAAATAACTGTGGAAGGACTGCAGCATTGTTTATAAGGTTTATTGAAGCCACAGATTACTTATGGTTCTGTCTGAGCGCGGCGGCGATGTCTCTGACGTCGAGTTGCACTTTAGGTTTGTGCTGCGGCGGTTCGAAGTAGAAGTCAAACCTTTTGAACGACTCGATCTCGCGTTCCGACACTTCTAGAGATGACAAGTTTGTGATACTCGAATCTGGGAGGAATACGCTGGTTTCTGGAAACAAAAGAATTATTTTGAACAACAATAAATCAATAAGTTTTCATGCTGGGGAAAAATCTCGCTACTTCTAATAGTATCCTAAAAAAAGTTGCGAGTTACATGTTTTGTGATTCGTAATAATAATTACTTTCCATTATATTGTATACAACGTGTAACGTTAAATACGCAAAACCTCAGACACCCCAACTGATTTTTAATTCAATTGACCTATTTCAGAGAGAAAATAAGTCATTAAAAAAATTGTAAAGGTTTTATGTGCTGTTTTAGTTTTACTGGCCATTCTGATCGTTTCTTGCGTCTGCGACGACGCTTTATCGAGGGAGGAGTCGTCACCGGGCCGCTGCGCCGCGCTGACATTGGCTTGCTTGACCTATTAATAAATCGACACGGCAACGTCTGTAATGAAGATTTTTTAAAAAATGTTCAAAAAAATGTTGAAAAATGTTCTATATTAAAAAGTGGTTCAATTAATTCTGCTCGTTATTCTGATCAAACTATTTTCAGGTTTTGCGCATTTAATGTTACACGTTGTAGAATCAGGTTCTTCTAACTGAACAGACAGGTGTACTGCTGGGGAGTTTGTTGCGCAACTTCTTCTTCCCAGCGAAAGCACTAGGAAGTGGTGAAGGGCGGGCGTGCCGGGGGACTGTGTCTTATGTTACTTTGACGTTCAATTAGTGCTGATTCTCAGCCTAGTTTGAACAAATGAATTTTGATTCTGAATGGTTGAAAAACGTGGTGTAATACCGGGTTATTTTTCAAAGACCAACCAAATCTAAGGATGTGGTACAGATCATCAAACTGAACAACTTTCTCCATGGGACTAATATCATATTCGCGAAAAATTTATCAACTGTCCCTTAGAAAACTTCAATACCTACTCGACCTAAACGTATGGGACGGCTGAATTTTTATTCGCGAATACGATGTTGGTCCCATGGGCAAAGTTGTTCAGTTTGATGGTCCGTACCACACCCTTAAATTTGGCTGGTCTTTGAAAACTAACCCGGTATAAAGTTTTCACACATTTCATACCTCTTTGCGGCTGCATCGTGCGTGTGCGCGCTCCGATGGGCCCGAAGCGCCGCTCGTCGCTGGGCGGCTCGTCGGCGCCGCGCGGGCTGCAGCCCGACTGGGCGGACGAGCCCGTGGGCGAGCTGCGAGCCGACTGCACGCCTGCATTTATACATACAGGGTCAGAAACTCACAATATAACACTCCACAAAGTAATCAGGGCCATAACCTAAATAAAATATGTAACCCAGGTAGCACAGGCTATTTTTTTCGCGCACTGGATTTTCAACGCACAGTTTGGTGCCGAGAGTTGAAAATCCAACAGTGTTTTTCCCAAGCATTGGGATGCACTCAGCTGGATTCTCAATGCTCGGCTCAACACCTAGAGTTGAAAATCCAGTGCGCGATAAAATCTAAGAATCATAATAGGGGAAAAGGTGTGAGTTTATGTACCAAGTCCCGTATAAAAACCGACCAAGTGCGAGGAGTAGGACTCGCATACGAAGTCTTAGGTACCACAGGGCAAAAAAGGCCGATAAAAACACGGTTCTTGTATGGAGACCGACCTTTAATATACAACTTCATAATATTTTTATTATTTGTTGTTATAGCGGCAATGAAAATATACAGTGTGTCCGGACATGGACTAGCGATATTCTAAATACTTAAATATAAGCTATTTTAAAGTACTATTACACTATAGGCTTGGGTCCAATACACTTCCCCGCTATGTGGCAGCCATTTTGTTTTTTTTGTTGAAATATGCTCTATGCGAGTACAAAAAAAATCATATATCTCAAAGTTTTAGTCATACTGAGATAAAAATAGGCTTATTCGGAAGGCAATAATATTTTCTACCGTCTGCATTACAAAGCAATGTGTTCACAATTCCATAACTTTTGAAAAAAAATGTGAAAGTCGAAAAAAAAATCAAAAAATTATGCAATTCAACCAATAATGGTTAATTACTACAAAAACAACCCCGAGAACTTTTTTATTTTTTATACTAGATCGACAGTTTTTGAGCTACGCTACAATGCAACATAAAATTCACAACTGTATGTTTAATACTTTAAGAGTTATTGTTGTTTGAACATAGCGTATGCGCAAGCACAAAACGTCTTTGTTAACCGCCAGAGTGTCATTTATGGCATTCACTGTATTCCATCTCAGAGCAGGCGAGAAATACTGTTCGTTACTACCGTGAGTAAGCGAGATAGAACGTATTAGTCCACTACCTGAAACAAAATCAGTTTTAAGGACAAATTATTAGTTGGGTTAGTTTAGTTGTCCCTCGCCCTGCGTTGTGATCGCTATCGCTACTTTCACTTACCGTCCGTGCTGTTTACGTGCTGCGTTAGTGTTTTGTATTTAAAAGTGTGATAAAGTATGGCACAGCGTCAATATTCATCGCAACATATTGCTGACATACACTTTGTGTATGGCTTTTGCAATGGAAGTGCAAATTTGGCTGTACAAGAATATCGACGAAGGTACCCTAACAGGCCTACACCGAGTCGCCAAACTTTTATCGACGTGCATTCAAGATTAGCGGAAAGAGGTATTCAAAGAGCTGTTAATGAACGCAATCGCTTGGTATCGCCCGAAGATGAAGAAGAAGTGCTTAGACTAATAACCAATGATCCTAGACTAAGCGTTAGACGGATTTCAGTGCAACTTCGAATGTCTAAGTGGCATGTATGGAGAATTTTGAAAAGAGAAGGGTTACACCCTTATCATTTTCGACGGGTTCAAGACGTGATCGAACCAGATTTTGCTGCGAGATCTGTGTTTTGTTCGTGGATAAATAGAAATTTGAGACAGAACCGTAATTTTTTACAAAGAATACTGTGGACTGATGAAGCCAAATTTACAAGAGCTGGGATTACAAACCACAGAAACGACCATCTCTGGTGCTCCGCAAATCCAAGGGCGGTGCGCCCAAGCTCATTTCAACATGAATTCTCAGTAAATGTGTGGGCCGGCATAATCAACGATAGGCTGATAGGGCCATTGGAATTGCCACCTACATTAAACGGCGCTAGATTTTTAGAATTCTTACAGACACAGTTTGCGGACAGCCTCATGGACCTACCTCTATCATACCGTCGGCGTATGTGGTTCCAGCTCGATGGTGCACCCGCGCATTTTTCTCGAGCAGTGAGAGAATATTTAAATAATAATCTACAGCCGTGGATCGGTCGTGGTGGTGTAGTAGCGTGGCCGCCTCGCTCACCCGATTTGACACCCTTGGATTATTTTTTGTGGGGTCATATGAAACAAAAAGTATACGCTACAGTTCCAAATACCAGGGAAGAACTCGTCGCAAAAATTATGGCAGCCGCCGAAGAAATTAGATCCGATTTGGATTTAATTAGGCGCTCATCAACCCAGGTGGCACAGAGAGCCGTAGTGTGTCTACAAGCTGGAGGTGGCCACTTTGAGCAACTGCTTTAGATATTTTAATCTTCATTTAATATTGGAAAAAACATTAAATAAAATTCAATATGAATGTTATGTTTTTTTAATGATTTCCTGTTTAGGGTTCCGACAAAGGCCTTTTGTGCTTGCGCATACGCTATGTTCATACAACAATAACTCTTAAAGTATTAGACATACAGTTGTGAATTTTATGTTGTATTGTAGCTTAGCTCAAAAACTGTCGATCTAGTATAAAAAATAAAAAAGCTCTCGGGGTTGTTTTTGTAGTAATTAACAATTATTGGTTGAATTGCATAATTTTTTGTTTTTTTTTTTCGACTTTCACATTTTTTTTCAAAAGTTATGGAATTGTGAACATATTGCTTTGTAGTGCAGACGGTAGACAATATTATTGCCTTTCGAATAAGCCTATTTTTATCTCAGTATGACTAAAACTTTGAGATATATGATTTTTTTTGTACTCGCATAGAGCATACTTCAACAAAAAAAACAAAATGGCTGCCACATAGCGGGGAAGTATATTGGACCTAAGCCTATAGTGTAATTGTACTTTAAAATAGCTTATATTTAAGTATTTAGAATATCGCTAGTCCATGTCCGGACACACTGTATACATGTAATTTGGCTTAAATAGGTTTTTATTTTTAATTATTTTTCATACAATGTGTAACTGAATTAAGGAAAGTACTTTGTTCATAATCGTTTACAGAAACGATTTTTGTCATTTTTAATATAGCAAATTTTTTATACCAAAAATAATTAAAACTGGCAGGATTGTTGGTTGGTCTAGTGGTCAGCGGCCCTGATATTCCACAACTTTCACACAACGCCATTTAGTCCCAAACTAAGCAGAGCTTGTGCTATAAGTACTAGACAACTGATAAACATACATATATATTTCTAAATACATACAAATTATAGATAAATTACACCCAGACAAAGAACAAATGATCGTGCTCATCACACAAACATTTGCCCTAGGTGGGAATCGAACCCACGACCTTGCACATAGCAGTCAATCAAGGCCACTGACCACTAGACCAACAGGCCTGCCAAAATTGAAGTGTGTGTTTGTAGTAGTGTGAAATAAAATAATTATATTGATTTGATTTTGTAGACTTACCGGTTTTATTTGGACAGGGCGGTCCATACAGCTGATCAGGCCAAGCGTGGGCTGGTGGTCTGCTGAACAAAGACTCTTCGCCTTGCATCCCGCACTCTAGGGGGACACCTGGCTCCTGGAGAACAAAGTTTTTTACATTAACACCCAGAATAACATAGCAAAGCTTTGGTTTCCTAAGAGAGCGGTGTACGGTCAAACAATACAGAGCGTTTTTTGACACCTTCATGTCAAACTGGTGAGAATTACACCACACGTTTAGGACGTTAAACCGTTGGTCCCGGCTGTCATTAGTGGATCTTTGACAGTTGTTACGGGTAGTCAGAAGCCCGAAAGTCTGACAAACAGGCTTACCAAGGGGTATCGTATTACCCAGTCACTGACTTGTGAAGGTCAGATAGGCAGTCGCTACAAGTAAAATACTGATATTCAGCTGCATCCGGTTAGACTGGAAGCCGACCCCAACATAGTTGGGAGAACGCAGGCATATGATGACAGGTGAAAATTACAGATTTTCATGACGGAACCGCTTTCCTAAGAAACCAGGGTTTAAGACATTTATTTTAATACACGAATGAAATTCAAACCCGTGGTCACTGGCGCACCGTGCCGTTCTTGTGGATACTGAGCTACTGTGTCGCGTGTCGTACTGCATCAGTCGAAGTTTTTGCAAGTGGCGATCTGCAGTTTCTGCCTACACCCATAGGAAGGAGGCGTGGGTTTATGTATGTAAAAGTGTCGTGTCGGTCAAAATGTTATATTTTTCGGTCGAGCTTTCATTCGCCAAGTGTTTAAAGCATAATGTGCGGTAAGGAACTTATTTCATTAAAAAAAATCTATTCAATTTATTAAATATCTTACAAAAGTTGAAGTGTCTGTATGTAATGTCAAAATAAAAGCTTTTTAGCAAAGTATATACGGCACGTATAACAAATAACAATTTTATTATTATTTTTTTGTTTGACTGTCTGTCCGTTTGTTCTAGTTAATCTTCGAAACGGCTAGACCGAATTTGATGAAAAGGCAAGGGGAAAAATCAAAATGGCGCGATAATAGGTAAGTACACCAGGCTCCATACAAAAATCTTCAATCCCCTTTGGTATGGGGGTACTTAGAACTCTGTCGAAGGATATAAGCCACTTTATATCGACGCCACGCAGGCCGCGGGCTGCGAAGCTATTTTATTATAAAAAATCATAATTTATAACTCACCTGTCCCTTATAAAACTTAGATTCCGTAACATGATGAATAGTAACTTCACTGTTCAGCTTCGAGCCAACCCTCAACCTTTGAAAATACGGCAGCGAGTCCCCGTTGGCGACATGATTGACTCCCATATCTTCATTCTTCATATGAGAAGACTCGTTCTTATCGGTAAACAACGCATTCCGAAACACATTTCTATCTTCCTGCCCAAATGGGGTGTATAAATCCGTATAATCTACCCTCTCTTCTGGTTTCAAAGGAGTCCCTATGGGTTCTGGGCGCTGAATCGGATTCGCGAAGAGAGAAGAATCCGATTCGAATGACCGTGACGCGTCGACAGGTCTGGTGCCTATTGGGTTGGGTGAGACGACAGATTTCGGGCTCTGATTCTCGTAGTACTCCGGTGTTAGAAAGCTACGCTGTTGGTTATCGTCAGGCGTCTTAAACAGAGAGTATCCTTCGTCATTCTTCTGAGTGAAAGACGCTAAATTCATGATTCTAGTTTGGAAGTCTTCCGGTTTTGGGGATGCCCTTGCCTGTTCCATGTACTGAGCTGGGGGGTTGGGGGGTACAGGGTTGTACTGATTAGGGTTCACGTAGTTGTACTGCTGTCCGTACATAGGATTTAGTTGAGGACTCTGAGTTCTGACGCCCATAAGGCTCTGTTGATGCATCATGGTCATCAATGGGTTTCTTATTGTGTACATTCCGTTGGACGTAGGGGTTATAGTTGCTTGGCAAGCGTTCGGCGGCATCGGTATAGGGTCCGGTATCCTGATCTGTTCCTGTTTCTTCTGAGCTGGTTGGTTAGTTACTTGTACCGGGGGTAAGTTCGGGTGGAACATGGGGTTCCGCAAGGTGACGATCTTGGCGCTATCTGGTTTGGCCTCTTCGGCGGCCGCGGCGGCTTTTTTGGCTTTTTTCTTCGCCTTCTTCGATTTACCGACTGGAGGTGGCGGGTCGGCTATTATCACTGGTTTTGGTGGTTCTGAGGATGGAAAGAAAGATTACGTCAGCATTTTTAATGCTAAATGTGAAGATAAGGGATATACAGCATGATTTTTTTACCGGCTCCAAATTTTTACAGGGTGTTCTACCCATGAATATGAATAACTTTCACTATGGAACCAACTATGAGTTCATGAAAAAAAAAATCAGCTGTTTCATAGATTTTGGGCAAGCAGGTTTTAAACTTTTGTATTAAAAAGCTGATTTTGTTTTCGTGATTTCATAGTTGGACCTATAGTGAAAGTTGTTCATATTCATGGGTAGAACACTCTGTAATAATTTGGAGCCTGTAAAAAAAATAGGCATCCAATTAAAGCACAATATCCAACCATCGTGAAAAAAACTCAAATAAAACTTTTAAATCACAAAATTGTTTTTGTCAGCAGTACAGCCCTTGCTAAAGAGTCGGCAACGAATACCTCAAAGTGCGGGGTGAGGTGCGGGATCTGATATGGAAGGGAGTGTCGCTTCTGTACGTAGTACTATTATGTATTCTGTGCTATAGGTGCATCTCTGCCTAATCCTTTGTGGAATTTAGGCGTGATGATTATGTTGGTGTAGTTACCGGGATGTGCGGTGGTGAACATAACGTTGGCGGGGTCAGCGTTGATGATGGGCGCGGGGCGCGCCACCGGCGTGGGCGCGGCCGGCAGCTGGCCGGCCTTCCACAGTGGCTGCAGGCATACAAACAACATCGTTATACAAAATATAATTAACACAAGACCTTGGTTAAAAGCATAATTGCTTTTAACTCTGTATTATTACTACTTCTCATCGGGGTATACTATGTGAATTTAAAATTGAATCTCATTGCCTTGAAATAAGATTTAATTTTCTTTGGCACAATCGGCCGTCAGTATGGCAAAATATTTTTTTTTATGTACTTACCGATTCTATATCTATATAGATATAGAATTTATATACAATGTGTAACGTTAAATGCGCAAAACCTCAGACACCACAACTGATTTTTAATCCAATTGAACTATTTCAGAGAGAAAATAAGTCATTAAAAAAATTGTAAAGGTTTTATGTGCTGTTTTAGTTTTACTGGCCATTCTGATCGTTTCTTGCGTCTCCGACGACGCCTTATCGAGGGAGGAGTCGTCACCGGGCCGCTGCGCCGCGCTGACATTGGTTTGCTTGACCTATTAATAAATAGACACGGCAACGTTTTTAATGAAGATTTTTTGAAAAATGTGACCTATATTAAAAAGTGGTTCAATTAATTCCGCTCGTTATTCTGATCAAACTATTTTCAGGTTTTGCGCATTAACGTTACACGTTGTATATCGATCTGCGACAGATACGTAAGTTCAAAACTAATTAAAACTGACGTTTTAGTGTGAAAAACTCTTGCCAGGAAAATACACCAACTTACTTTCAATGCTTTTCTGCCTAGTTTATAAATGATTTTG
Source organism: Eremobia ochroleuca (assembly GCA_949629135.1). Lineage (NCBI taxonomy): Eukaryota > Metazoa > Arthropoda > Insecta > Lepidoptera > Noctuidae > Eremobia > Eremobia ochroleuca. The sequence continues at coordinate 7,617,723 of OX451414.1, forward strand.
TAGCGTACTTACCACAGACTTGATGGGCGGCGGTTCCTTCTTCTCGTGCGGCTGCACGCGCGTCAGCGTGATACCGGGCGGCAGCTTCAGATCCGCCACCTGCAAGTGTCAGTGCTCACTCGAGGTGTCACGCTACTCCCGCACCGCAGTGTAACTACGTTCAGCCGTAGACCATTCGAGAACGAGGAAGGCTGATCTACCGTGATACAGTTTTTACTAGTACGGAGGTCAGTGTGAATCACTCTCTAACAACCACATTTCTACAAACAACATGAGATCTACTTTTTTGTTTTGTTTTTAAAGTGAAACTTTTATTACATCGTCTCAAACTTTTTCGTCTGTGTGTTGCATGTCGCGTGACGGTCGGCCGCGGAGTAGGGATAAAGTGAAAGGCGCTCGTCAGAGCATAGTAAGATAATAAAATAATAATATAATACTCTAAGACACAGAGTTCAATAAAAATATTAGTAGGAGACCTAGTCTACTTTTATCATTTCCATTTTCCAAGTATAGAATTCAGATTGATGAAGCGATTTTTGTACCCTTAATAGAATATTATTCCGAAAATTTTTAGTTAAATGTCTATAATGTGACAAAAAAGTTTCACTTTTACCGTGGTTTCATAAAAACCACACAAACCTTTTTATTTTTAATATCTTTCTTTTCTTTATACGTATAAATTTTTATTGTTAAGGTTCTTATTGCGATGCTAAAAATAAATGTTCTTTTTTTTTATTTGAATAGCCTCTACAACGCTTCGTGGCCAAAATCGGAACTAACACCGCTACCCTGTTTTGTCAATACAAAAGGGATGATGACTAATATTAGAAATATAAATAAATAAATAAAAATCGTTTATTTTGGAACAAAAACAGATAAGTCATAAAAAAAGTTAAACTATGATAACTGCAAAAGTTAGTAACTGTGGCGCAGCTATCAACGCCCGGCTCCTAGTGAGAGGGTAGTTCGTTCCAGACAAAAACATATTTGAAACTATAATATGTTAGTATTTAAAAAAAAAAAAAAAAGAACACACGACAGTAAAATTACGGAATAAGTGTAGTGTAACTGAGGGTGTGTGTGTGTGTGTGTGAGGGTGTGTTAGCGTGTGTGAGTGTGTACACTTCCAAAAGTTTTTCAGTTGCATCATATGTAAGCGATTTTAGCCAAGCATTGAGCCTTTTCTTGCATTTATTTTTGGTAAAAGAATAGATGTTGATGATTGAATAAATGTTCGAACAAATAATGTAATTTCAAAGAAGGTGTAGTGAAATGAGATAATCGAAAAAATCGGTAATTCGATGGAAATATAGAGAAACTACACGCTTTAATTTTCTTTTTCTTTAAGCGGTTATTCCCAAAGGGGCCCGTGGCTAAATAACAACAGCCGCACGGGTCGATCGATCCAGTTAAGCTACGCTTGCTGCGGTTGGTCCGCGGACGGGTGACCATCTTCACATACCAAGACCCATCCGTGCCTCGGAAAGCACGTTAAGCCGTTGGTCCCGGCTGTCATTCGTAGATCTTTCACAGTCGTTGCGGGTAGTCAGAAGCCCGAAAGTCTGACAACCAGTCTAACCAAGGGGTATCTTATTATCCAGTAACCGGAATGTGGAGGTCAGATAGGCAGTCGCTCCATGTAAAACACTGGTATTCAGCTGCATCCGGTTAGACTGCAAGCCGACTCCAACATAGTTGGGAAAAGGCTAGGCAGATGATGACAACAACTTACTTGGGAGATATCGAGGTGGGCATTGGATCAGTGCTGGATCGGATTGTTTCAATGATTTAAAGCTTGGACCCTGTATTTATTTTATTTTTACCAACTAAAACGTGTTAAGAAAAAAAAAATATCGCTTTTGGGCTTCCCAAGTCCCTCGCTAAGGTTGTACTAGAAGGTTGTTACACTGCGGTACGAGCTCTCTCGATGTATCATCAACACGCTGGTACATACCTGCACTCCGCAGCTCAGCTGTTCCATGATGCTGCATGAGGTAGGCTTCTCTAGCTCGGTGGTGCACGGGTTCTGAAATGTAAACACGATGTTAAGGTGTGTGAAGTGAAATGTTGCCTTTGTTGCATCAGTTGGCGGAGTCTTCGCCCCACAAATGTCTATCTTCGTAAATCATGTTGGACCGCTGGAATAGATCTTTTAGCGTAGTGATGGGTTGGCTAAGATCAAGAATCATGATCATCTGCCTAGTCTTTTCCCAACTATGTTGGGGTCAGCTTCCAGTCTAACCGAACGCAGCTGAATACCAGTATTTTACGTGGAGCGACTGACTATCAGACCTCCAGAACCCAGTTACTGGGTAATACGATACCCCTTGGTAGGACTTGTTGTCAGACTTTCAGGCTTCTGACTACCCGTAACGACTGTCAAAGATCTACGAATGACAGCTGGAACCAACGGCTTAACGTCCTTTGCGAGGCACGGAGGGGTCTTGGTATGTGAAGATGGTCACCAATCCACGGACCAACCGCGGCAAGCGTAGCTTAACCTGATCGATCGACCCGTGCGGCTGTTATTATTTAGCCACGGGCTCCTCTTGTAATCTAGTCTTAGTTAACCCTTAAATGCATGATTTTTACTTTTTGAGCAAATTAAATTTATTTGGACGTAACATTAGCTCTATAGTAAGGAAAAAATATTTTAAAAAATATATACATAAAAATACTTTTTATTTTTTAAATGGCCTGGTGGAAATTTACATCTTTATGTAATCAGAACGAATCTACTGGGAACAAAATGAGTTGAATATCTCTAACAATTGGGGAATCCCCGTGCTCTGTGGAAACGAAAATATGGCATTATATTGGTTGATGCAAATTTACATCACGATGCTGTTAAGGGTTAAACAATAAATCTTTATACTACACCTGCTTGGAAAGTACCTTGATACTTTATCAAATTTACGGTAGAAAGTACGTCATTGCATATCGAACAAATATGCGGGGAGAAAACGCATCTGAGCGGGAGAGAAAAGTGTATGAATATCCATTTCTTTACGTGGTTTTTCTTTTTTCATTTTGGGTAAGACTATGCGCTGATAATCTAAATATCAAAAGCCAAAAAGTTTTTACAGTGAGTTTTTATTTCCAAGTTCGCAAAATGACACTGGCCACTAGCTGTGTGTTGGATGGTGTCGGGCTGGCAGTGCGACCCTGCGGCGGCAGGATAAACAATTTGAAAAAAGAACATGTGGAAATTGCAGACGCCATTGGCGCCATTTCCAATTTGTGTGTTGTTTGAGGATTCAGTTTTCGTAGAAAGTAAAATAAAGATTTCGTTTTTTATTTTCCTCGTAGGTGTAGTATAAAGCACTATGTATCACTCGAGAGAAAGTGCGATTCCCGATCTGGGGTGTTTTAAAACGACACCCTCGACGGTAATCGGTCACTTTCTCCTCTCGGTGAACAATGTACTATTATTTATTTATTACCTTTTTACTAACGACTTCTATGGTCGTATCCGGAGTGATGTTGATGACTTGTGGCTTGTTTTGTTGTAGCTGTTGTTGCTGCTGCTGTTGTTGTTGTTGTTGTTGTTGTTGTTTCTTGTTTTCCTTCTTAGTTTGTTGTTGTGGTTGAGGCTGAGAAGGTTGTTTCGGTGTTTTGGGTTGAGGTGGTGGCGCTGTAAATTATATGAATTATAGGTTATTAGCGTTCCGTACCCAAAGGGTAAAAAGAAACCCTGTTTTAGGGTTCCGTACCCAAAGGGTAAAAAGAAACCCTATTTTAGGGTTCCGTACCCAAAGGGTATAAAGAAACCCTGTTTTAGGGTTCCGTACCCAAAGGGTAAAAAGAAACCCTATTTTAGGGTTCCGTACCCAAAGGGTAAAAAGAAACCCTATTTTAGGGTTCCGTACCCAAAGGGTAAAAAGAAACCCCATTTTAGGGTTCCGTACCCAAAGGGTAAAAAGAAACCCTATTTTAGGGTTCCGTACCCAAAGGGTAAAAAGAAACCCTATTTTAGGGTTCCGTACCCAAAGGGTAAAAAGAAACTCTATTACTCCCGCTCCGCTGTCCGTCCGCCCGTCCGTCCAACTCTCACCAGGCTGTATCTCATGAACCATGATAGTTAGACAGTTGAAGTAACGTCTGTTGAAGTAAAGACAAGTGATATCTACCAACCCAATTTTACCCGTGTGGTAGGTTACGGTCCACTCTCTCTCTCACACAAATAGGAAGCCTACGTCCCAGCAGTGGGAATATTTTAAGCTGATTATGCTTCTGCGCAAACTTTGGACCGGCCATGATTCATCAGCAATATTAATCAATATCAATCATCTTTGACGGCACGGTTGACGCATTGGTTAAGCGATTGACTGCAGCGCTGCGTGTCGCGGGTACAATTCCCGCACAGAACAAATATTTGTACGACCTACAAGTAGTTGTTCCGGGTCTGGCTGTTTGTGTATGTGAGTTTAAATGTTTGTAAACGCACCCACAATACAGTAGAAATTCCTAGTGTGGGGCAACGTTTTTTTTTTATAAAAAACTAGCGATCCGCCCCGGCTTCGCACGGGTGCAATGGAGAAACACTGATAATTTTAGAGCCATTATTTCTCGTAAAAAGTATAGGATACAAAATGGTTATTGTTGGTTATCCCTAAGAGATAGACATATACCATCGCGGACTTTTTTGTAGACCTTTTTAAGGTGTACAATACTGTAGTACATTATTTTGATCTATCTCGACGGGTTCAGCCAGCGTTTACAATGTAAGCGCAAAAAAATGTGTTTATTTACGACATCACATTAGAAACCTCTGAAATTTTTTGTGGAAGGCTACGGGTTATATTTTTTTTATTTTATTTATTTAGGTAACCAACAGCGATACATAAAAATGTTTCACAAAATATGCGTGTTACAGTTATTATGGCCAATTATAGGTTTCCCTGTATAACTGGGATATATGTATAATACATGCGAACGGACTAATGCCAGATATTTCCAATTTAAGAAGAAAATAAAATTGCAATACAATACAATATTACTTTTAAGATTACGTTATTGAAAAATTTGAAACAAAAATGTTGGATACAAAAAACAGTAGAAGAAGAAGTTTGGTTGCTTTTCATTTATCTCCGTTTATAGTTTTAAGTATTCGTTTTTTGAATGTCGGTTTATTACAGTTAAATAAATCAACTTCAGAGAATTCCGAGTTATAGATTCGAGCAATGCGAGTCAGTACACAGTTCTTTGCATAGTTAGTGGAGTGCCTAGGAACGCGCAACATTGGCGTGTGACGAGTGCGCCGTAGGGGAGTGTTAAAAGTTATCTGTGCGACCAACTCCGGGCAATCAAGGCGTCCATTGATTATGTCATAGAGCAAACACATGTCCATCACTTTACGCCTTTCTTCAAGTGTTAGCAGACCATAGGTACGACAGCTATCCTCGTAAGACATCGGAGGTTTACGGATGCGATAATTATGATGGTTAATAAACTTTTTTTGAATCCTCTCTATTTGGTTCTTATAAATTATGTACTGGGGGGACCAGATTTGACACGCATATTCTAAAACACTACGTACATAAGCAAAATATACAGATTTAAGAGCTTCAATATTTTTAAACACCTTACATGACCTAAGAACAAATCCTAGGTTCTTGTAAGCTTTTGTGCTAATAAGGTCTATGTGATCTGAGAACATTAATTTACTGTCAAACATAACTCCTAAATCCTTAACCAAGTGGACTTTATTTATGACACTTCCATTAAAATTATATGAGTAAACAATCGGGTTCCTCTTACGTGTGTAACTGATACATTGACACTTTGCAACGTTTACAGTGATCTTGTTTTTTGTGTAATAATTATTTAAGTTATTAAGATCCTTTTGAAGTGCCTTACAATCGTCAGGTGATGTTATTTTATAAAATACTTTTTTGTCATCAGCGTACATTAAGTGATCAGAGTGTTCAAAAGAATCAGTGATGTCAAATAGATATGCGTTGTAAAAAAGAGGCCCCAAATGAGATCCCTGAGGAACTCCGCTAGGAATTTCGATAAAGTTGGATATATTATATAACACTAGCGACCCGCCCCGGCTTCGCACGGGTGCAATGGAGAAATAATAATAATAGGTAATAGGTAACACGGGCTGGTGTCCGCAACTCCACGTCAATGCGCGTATTTTGCGTACGAAATAATAATAATAATAAACTGATAATTTTAGAGCCATTATTTCTCGTAAAAAGTATAGGATAAAAATGGTTATTGGGGGTTATCCCTAAGAGATAGACATATACCATCGCGGACTTTTTTGTAGAACTTTTTAAGGTGTACAATACTGTAGTACATTATTTTGAGCGTTTACAATGTAAGCGCAAAAAAATGTGTTTATTTACGACATTACATTAGAAACCTCTAAAATTATCAGTGTTTCTCTACTATATTATGCATGTATTATACATATAAACCTTCCTCTTGAAACACTATCTATTAAAAAAAACCGCATCAAAATCCGTTGCGTAGTTTTAAAGATCTAAGCATATATAGGGACAGACAGACAGGGAAGCGACTTTGTTTTATACTATGTAGTGATAAAAAAACTCAGCATATCGCAGTCCACTGCTGGACACAGACCTCTCTCAGACTACGCCACAACACCATATCCTCCGCCTTCCGCATCCAGTCTGTTCCGGCCGTATGGTACGGTCAATTCCGAGTACTTTCCTAAGTAACTCTCAAAAGTTCTATTGTAATTAATTTTGTAATAACTTTGGCTTAAAAAAGAGACAACTCACCCTTCTCTAGTTTATTCTCCTTCCCTTTCTTCTCCGCCTTCTTCTCGACTGCCTTCTCTTTCTTCTTTTCTTCTTTCTTATCCTTCTTGGCTGATTCCTTCTCTAGTTTTTTCTCGGCCTTTTCCGCCTTCTTGGCGGGCTCGGGTTTGGGCGCGTCGGGTTTCTTAGCTTCTGGTTTTTTGGATTTCACTTCGTGCTGTTGCTGTCGTTGTTGTTTCTTCTTGTCTTCTTCTTCGGCCTGGCGAAGGAATTGTATTGAATTGTATTAAATTAAATAATAATAATAATAATCATAATAATAAATCATTTATTATGGACCAAACATTTTATAAAGTTTCATAAACCCACCAAACTGCGCAACAGTTTGTAGCGCTCGTCTTGTTTTATTTATTTGGTTCAAATAAACACACAACAACCTAAAAAGTAAAAGCTATATAAATCTACACTAATATTATAAAGAGGAAAGATGAGGATATCCCATATATCGGAATCATTTTTATATATTGTAGGTAGGTTGCATTGTATTGTATTGTGTTGTGTTATTATATTGTATTGTATTATATATTATTATATTGTATAGTATTATATTGTATTGTATTGTATTGTATAGTATATTGTATTGTGTTATTGAATGTCTCTTTTTTTTTTTTTTTTGTTCGTTTACGTTATGGATCTCTGGTCTGATAATAAAGTTTTATTATTATTATTATTATTATATGTCATAGTATAAAAAATATATAAATAAGCTAGATAATGTCGGCGTTTCCTATGTGACTACTCTAAGAAGAAAGTCCGAAAAAACTCGTTCAGTCTCTTTTAAAGTCCAGCAGTGCGATTCTGTAACCATCTCACCGTGATAACTTAGGTGAAGTGAGCGTGGAGTGAGCCGTCAGTGTCACCGCACCTGATACTAGGGATTGACCAAGAATACATTTACAATCATAATCGTGATTTCAATAATATTTTTTTATGCTAATTCTATTGATCGTTTAATATAGTTTCAAAGCTAGTGTTTAAATTATCAAAACATTACTATATTGTAGGGTTTTAATCTAGGAAAAAAAAAAAAAAAAGGTATTCTGACTACGTTTCTGTTTTGCTATTTTACTTTAAAACCCCACAAAATACAACTATAGGGTGACTGGTAATTAGTGACCGATACTTAAACACATGATTCTACTCATGACAACAAACAAGTTTTATAATGGGACAAAAAGTGAAATGACGAAAAAAAAATCAGCTGTTCCCTACATTGTGACGACTCGTACGAACATAAATAAATGTAGGGAGCAGTTGATTTTTTTTTTTCGCGATTTCGGATTTGGTCCGACAGTAAAAGTTGTTTGTAATGATGAGTACAATCATGTGTTTAAGTATCGGTCACTAATTACCAGTCACAATATATACTAGTATTTCTCTTTTACGTCCACGAAGTAAGAACCCATTAGGTATGGCACGGACGTCTCGTTCTAACCCAAAATGACCCACATGTGGTTCATGGACAGTGAACGTGATATTCATGCTTGTGACTGTACAGACTTGTTTATTTTTGTGATATGGTCTCGATCTTACAACCCTTCTCCAAACATATAGGGTGACTGGTAATTAGTGACCGATACTTAACCCTTAAATGCATGATTTATTTTATCGTATTGCTAAAAATGCTATTGTATAGGTATTAATCTATAGAATTTAGATAATGAATATATAATAATTATACAATAATATTAATATTCATAGAGTATACATATTGTTTTGACAAAAAGAGGTGCGTTCAGAAACTCACAGCTATCACATTCTTAAAAAAATTAAATGACGTACTTTGTTGCCAAATGGCAACATTATGCATTTAAGGGTTAAACACATGATTCTACTCCTGACAACAAACAACTTTTACTATCGGACCAAATCCGAAATAGCGAAAAAAAAAATCAGCTGTTCCCTACATTTATGTTCGTACGAGTCGTCAAAATGTAGGGAACAGCTGATTTTTTTTTCGTCATTTCACTTTTTGTCCCATTATAAAAGTTGTTTGTTGTCATGAGTAGAATCATGTGTTTAAGTATCGGTCACTAATTACCAGTCACCCTATATACTAGTATAATTCTCTTTTACGTCCACGAAGTAAGAACCCATTACGTATGGCACGGACGTCTCGTTCTAACCCAAAATGACCCACATGTGGTTCATGGACAGTGAACGTGATATTTATGCTTGTGACTGTACAGACTTGTTTATTGTTGTAATATCGCTGCCCTAGTTCAACAGTAAGATATGTTGAACAAACTATGTTTTGAGTTATTCATAGTTTTATGATTTTAGTGTCATTAATTCACTCGTTGTTAATTGAAATGTGGTTGATTTTTTAAAACTATAGCTTAGTTTAATGTGTTACGGAGTTATTTATATTTCAATATGAATAAAATATTTTGTATAATAGAGCAAATTTTTCACATGAAACAAAACTTAACTCAATTTTGTTTTTTTTTTAACCCTTTCGCGAGCAATACTATTTACACCTCCGATTTTGGTTTTATATATTCTAAACATTGTGAAATAACATTTGTAAACAATATCATTAGATTCCCCCCCCCCTTGCTTAGCCCCTCCCCCCTTTTTTTTGGGCTACGGCAATATCTTTGCCAATGGCCGTTCGAGACTTTTTATTTGGCAAAGGAAATGCCAATGCAGATGGCGTTAGCTGACTATAGTTGCACAATATCAATAGGTATACTTCATACATTTTGGTGCAACTTTCAAAAAGTTGTTTGGCAATTATTTTGCCAATGCTCGCGGAAGGGTTAAGATATCTTACTGTTGAACTAGGGCAGCGATATGGTCTCGATCATACAGCCCTTAGGTAAGTAATACGGGCTGGTGTCCGCAACTCCACGTCAATGCGCGTATTTTGCGTATTACAGCCCTTCTAGAAAAATATTTACTTTTCGTTAGTTATATTACCTGTTGTTTCGCAAGTTGCTTCCTCTGCTTTTTAGAGAGCGTCTGAGGGTCCGGCAGGGAGTTGGATCTCTGTGGTTGTTTCACCTCTTTGGGTTTCAGTTCCGGTTGTGGGGTCTTCTCTTTCGACTCTTTATGCTTTTTCTGGAAAATCAAATTGAGAAGATATCATGTTAACCCTTAAATGTATGATTTATTTTATCGTATTACAAAAAATGCTATTGTATAGGTACTATAGAATTTAGATAGTAAATATATAATAATTATACAATAATATTAATATTCATAGAGTATATATATTGTTTTGACAAAAAGAGGTGCGTTCACAAACTCACAGCTATCACATTCTTAAAAAAATTAAATGACGTGCTTTGTTGCCA
>OX451414.1:7628015-7663434 GCA_949629135.1 Eremobia ochroleuca
GTTCACAAACTCACAGCTATCACATTCTTAAAAAAATTAAATGACGTGCTTTGTTGCCATATGGCAACATTATGCATTTAAGGGTTAAGTATTATCTTGAATTAAACCTATTTTGAAAAAAAAAAAAAAAAAACTACCATCTACCAAAAAAAAACACAACAAAGTGAAAAATAACCTTAATTTTAGAAGTCGGTGTCGTTGGTTACGCATTTACGTTTTTTAACACCGACTTCCGAAATTAAAGTTATGTTTCACTTTGTAGTGTAATATTTATTTATTTCCTATTTATATTATCCTATTTATTTTATTTCTATGTAGGTAATACGCACATATTGGTTATTTATTTTGGTTTCTCAGTAATCACAATACAACACACACACACACACACACACACATGTATGTCACAACATTTTATTTAATATTATATATATATTATCATATTTAATTTATCCTCTAAATTGATTATAACGGACACACACTTCCCTATGTGTTTGTTATTCCAGCGTATGGCACTCGTGGGTTGCAGCTGAAAATCAGCGTCAGGTGATACACACTGTGTTGTCATCTGACATTATGCTGAGCTGAGGCCCTTTTGGCATTATAGTCTTTGTTTCTGTTTTATAGTTTTAATGTGTATTTATTTTGATGTAATGCCAATAAACGCATTTTCTTTCTTTCTTTCTTTCTTTAGTGTTTTTGGAAGTCGGCTGTTTTTTTTTCATAAAATGTTTTATTTTTCTTCGTTCTACCCCAAACAAATTCATATAACACTATTTGCTATGTAAATATCAGTGACAGGAAGCTGCATCAGCGTTTATAGGGTACAGACGTGATGGTATGCTGTGCGATTGCGTAAACAATGCATACATATGCGATAGCAGCAATCGCGGTTGTTTTACTGGTATTTATTGAAGAGTTCCGTTGCCTGTCTCCGAAAGTCACCATCAGATCTTTACGAAATTTAAATGGGATCATTTCGGAATAAACCTCTATCGAACAAAAAAAGAATTTTGCAAATCCGTACATATATGACGGAGTTATGCCGATACATTAAAAAATATATATACAACGTGTAACGTTAAATGCGCAAAAACCTGAAAATAGTTTGATCAGAATAGCGAGCAGAATTAACTGAACCACTTTTTAATATAGGTCATATTTTTCAAAAAATCTTCATTAAAAACGTTGCCGTATCTATTTATTAATAGGCCAAGCAAGCCAATGTCAGCGCGGCGCAGCGGGCCCGGTGACGACTCGTCCTCGATAAAGCGTCGTCGCAGACGCGATCAGAATGGCCAGTAAAACTAAAAACAGCACATAAAACCTTTACAATTTTTTTAATGACTTATTTTCTCTCTGAAATAGGTCAATTGAATTAAAAAATCAGTTGGGGTGCCTGAGGTTTTGCGCATTTAACGTTACACGTTGTATATATCAACATCCGAATTGATAACTTCCTACTTTTTGAAGCCGGTTAAAAAATTGACTCATTTTTATTATTTCTGATTGTCGTTGAGTTCGTGCTTGATCCAATAAGGAATTGACAGAATGAGTGCGTTAATCTATTATAATTGAAGCGTCAAATCGTTACCATTTGTGGGTCAACAGTCACATTTATTAATCAAATGTTAGCGTTTCCGAAGAATAGAATAGAATAAAAATACTAACAAACGAAGAAAACCGATAGAACCTTTGTCAGTGGGCGTAGGATACGATTGTCAGAACTTCGGAGACACACCGGAAGCACAACTCTTTCTATACCTCGATGTGCCATATTTCATCCTCTGCCTAGCCTTTTCCCAACTATGTTGGGGTCGGCTTCCAGTTCTAACCGGATGCAGCTGAATACCAGTATTTTACATCGAGCGACTGCCTATCTGACCTCCACAAACCCAGTTACTGGGTAACACGATACCCCTTGGCAAGACTGGTTGCCAAACTTTCGGGCTTCTGGCTACCCGTAACGACTGACAAAGATCCACGAATGACAGCCGGGACCAACGGTCTTAACGTGCTTTCCGAGGCACGGAGGGGTCTGGGTATGTAAAGATGGTCACCCAACCAGAGACCAACCGCGGCAAGCGTAGCTTAACTCCAGAGCTTCTAGTCGGATTTGAAAAATTATTTTTGATTAGATTGAATTGCCTAATTCTTGAGGAAGGCTGGCTATACAAAATTATTTTTAGTATATGGAAAACCCGAAACACGTGTCTAGTATTTTTATGTAAAGAATCTATGTATGTTCAGAATAAGTAACTGTATCGATTCCAATAATTTTACACCATGTTATACTTTGTCCCAAAAATATTTAAAAGAGCTAACAAGTGGGACACCGAGCGACACTAAGTACATATCCACAATCATATGCGCACAACACAGGTCACGGCCGGTCGGCCGGCGGCGCGTGGTAAGTAGTAACCATCTTTTTGTACGGACAAGCAGGTAACATAACAAGCTTATAACTTTGTGATTTTTCATGATAGTTTTAAATTTTTTTACATAGATTCTTTACATAAAAATGATAGACATGTGTTTCGGGTTTCGCATAAACAAAAACTAATGTTGTATATGTAGATTCCTAAAACCGGATTTACATGTTTGTATTACCTTTTGCTTATTTGCTCCTTTGGCCAGTTGGTTGATATGCGCCAGCGCTTGTTCCCATGTCTGCTTGCGACCGTCTGCCGCCTTAGCCGCAGCAGGCGCGGGGGCAGGGTCCTCGCAAACGTTTAGTACTGGAAATAAATATATTTAAGTGGTTAATAAATTTTTTGCGGTGCTGAGACATGTTAGCTCACGCAGGAGGCTGTGCGCAGGGTGAGAGTTGCCCCATACTGGGACATTGGATATGCCGACATGCCACTGTGACTTAGGTATACTTTACTACTTTTTTCCGGTAGCTATAAGTACTAAAAGTAGTTTCTGAGTTTTTTTGTACCTATACTAACCAATCAATGGACTCTGTCTGAAATATAAGATTTTTTTTTTTATAAGGCTTACAGACCGAGTTCCAAACGACGAGATCGAGAGAAAACGAGTTATTGAACTTAAAAGAAGTTGGCCAGGACACCTGGCTAGCTGGCTAGACGCCGTGAAATCAGGTGGAGGAAGGTAGTAACTGAGTGGCAGTGGAAGGACAGCATGTCGATTCTGTAAGAATCTCACCGTGAAAACTTGCGTGGAGTGAGCTGTCAGTGTCATCCCACTGGTGCTAGGGATTGACTAAGCAAATATTTACAATCATAATCGAAATTTTAATAATATTTTTTTTTGCTAGTTCTACTGATCATTTTATATAATTTCAAAATTAATATTTTAGTTGTCAAAACATTACTATTTTGTGGGCTTAAAACCGAAATAAAGGGCAGCCGTGCGATTCTGTAACCATCTCACCGTGAAAGCTTGGGTGAAGTGAGCGTGGAGTGAGCTGTCATTCGCTAGGGATTAACACTATTAAGTGCTCACTTCACTTATGATTTCTCGGTGAGATTTTTACAGAATCGACCGGCAGTTTCCTGTGTGACATACCAGTGACGTGTTTGTTGTTGTGCACGAGCTGCGCGAGCGGCGTGTCGCCGCGCTGGCCCGGCGCCGACAGCGTGACGGCGCCGTCGCCCGCGCAGCGCCGCACGCACACCATGCCGCCGCCCGCACCGCCGTCTGTGCAGAGAAATTACTTTCCAGGGGTGCCAGACACATGTCGCGAAGGGTGGAGCTAGTCGTGCCAGACGGGCATGTGGCTCGTCGCCGTCAGCCGCGGTTGCCGGCGGAGCCACGCGCGCGAACTAAGGGTGCGTTTCCACAGAACACGGAAACAGAACTAGTTACCTTGACACTCTATCCCTGTATGGAATATTACCTGGGCATACTCTACCAACCAGGAATGAAAACTGTTTAGACCACTTTATGCTGAAAATAAACAAACAAAAAATCTCAGCATCCATCGCTATCTTACACACTAGTATTACAGATCACTACACTACACTTCTATCCCTATCAAAATTAAAAAATAGCCCATTAGCTAACAAAACTAGATCCACTGTCGATTTCGAGCAAGCTCTTAAGCACGTGCAAGAAAGTAATCTAGCAGATTTACTTTTTTGTAATGATCCTGAGACTCTAACTACCTTACTAATAAAAAAACTAACAGAGTCTATTAATAAAAATACTACTCTTACTAAAATCCCTAACAGTAAGCGCATTATAAAACCATGGATTACTCCAGGAATTTTACGTTGTATTAAAAATCGTAATAAGTTACAAAAAGATAATAAAAGAGATCCATACAATGACATATTAAAAATAACATATATTAGATACAGAAATCATTGTAACAATCTTATTAAAAAATTAAAAAGAAAATATGAAAGAGAATTAATTACAAAATCAATTGCTAACAATAAATTACTTTGGAAGAACATAAAAACTATAACTTTCACAAATAAACCTAACAATTGCAATATAGACCTACTTAATATAAAATCGACTCCTTTAGAATCAGTCAATTATACTAACGAATATTTCGCGAACGTTGGTAAGAGGCTTGCCCAAAAAATTCAGACAACTTTAAACTATGATCAAAATGACCAGCACTGTTTACAACGCACTCAACCCAACTCCTTTGTACTATTAGATACTGACGAGGTTGAAGTGAATCATATCCTAATGAGTCTCAAATCCGACAGTGCATCTGGTTGGGATAATGTTTCTACTTCATTCCTAAAATATATAAGAAAAGAGGTTGTTCCCATAATTACACATCTTGCTAATCTTTGCTTTGGTAAAGGCATCTTCCCCACTTCCTTAAAGTTAGCCATTATTACGCCAGTGTATAAGAGTGGGGACAGAGACGATGTCTCCAACTTCAGGCCTATATCTGTATTACCCTCTATATCAAAAATAATAGAAAAACTTATCAATATAAGGCTTTTAACATACCTAAAAGATTTCAACGTACTATCTGAGTCACAATTTGGCTTTCGTCAAGGGATTTCCACTGAAGATGCAGTTACCGCACTAAGTACTCATATAACCGAACAGCTTGACAAAGGTAAAAAATGTATAACTGTATTTCTAGACCTGAAAAAAGCCTTTGACACCGTCTCTGTCCCAATCCTTGTAAGAAAGCTGGAATGTATCGGAGTTCGCGGAGTGCCTCTTGGCCTTTTCATGGATTATCTCAGGAACAGGAAGCAGAAGGTTAGAGTGGGTCAGTACATTAGTGAGGACGTAAACACATCATACGGCGTCCCTCAAGGAAGCGTATTAGGACCTACATTGTTCCTTGTTTACGTCAATGAACTTTGTAACATTAATATTGCAAACGCACAAGTCTTCTCTTACGCGGATGATACTGCAGTGGTCTTCACTGGTGATACTTGGCAGAATGTGAAACTTAGTGCTGAGACAGGCTTGGCTGAAATTGCCAAGTGGTTAAAAATTAATTTGCTTACATTAAACATCACAAAAACAAAATACATTTGCTTCAGTGTCTGCCAACGTAACCAACCAGAGGAAGATTTTAATTTAACAATTCATAACTGCAATAACGGTAATAGCAATAGTTGTGGCTGCTCTACAATCAACAAAGTACCGCACATTAAGTACTTAGGCGTTATCTTGGACCAGAGACTATCATGGTACCCACACATTGAGCAGGTTGCAAATAGAGTACGGAAATTATGCTGGATGTTTAGGACTCTTAGATACGTCGTTCCTAAGACTGCCGGTAATCATTCAGGCCATCATAAAGATTTCCTTAAGATGATTTATGTTGCGCTAGTTCAGTCAGTACTTTCCTATTGTATACCTGTCTGGGGTGGTGCAGCCAAAACAAAATTTCTAGCGCTGGAAAGGGCTCAACGCGCACTTATTAAGTGCATGTACTTTAAAAAAAAGAGATATCCTACTGAAGACCTATTTCGACTTAGTAACTTGCTCTCAGTCAGGAAACTTTACATTACACAAATTATATTAAAAAAACATAAGTCTCTTTCCTATGATGCTGGCATACTGAGAAAAAGAAGGAAAGACATGATATTAAATATCCCCAGGACAAGGACTTTGCTTGCCAGTATGCAATTTAACAAACGATCTGCTGCGCTGTATAACAAAATCAATAAATACATCTACATTTATCCCAAAAACTACTACGACAGTAAAAAAATAATAATGGAATGGATACAAACGCTTACCTACAATGATACCGAAACACTTCTGAAACCTTGACACATACACACCCACACACTCATGTACTCTCAGGCACATCTACAGACAAACACTCTCACTCATATATACTCACACACATACACCCACTCATACTCATATTTGATTTAAGTTAATGTTAATTAATGTAGTTTAGTTTAGTTAGCATAAAAAATATACGTTTGGTTTTTTGTATAACACATCTTGCTATGGAAGAGCGGATTCTCCTAACACAGGCACTATCTGCCTAAAAGGAGGATCCAATCAAAAAATTTTGTTATACCTAAACTTGTTTTTACCAATAAACCATTTTTATTTTATTTATTTTATTTTATTACGTCTCTGCGCCGCTTCTGTGGAAACGCACCCCTTGCTGCGCGAGGCGCCGCTCACGCTCCGTACTCTCAACCTCATTGCTGAGGATTTGGACATATTCTGTTGCGCTTTGGGTGAATTTACAAGAACAAGCTACCTATAAAATTTGCTATGGCACATATTATGTACGACGCACGGCTTAATTGTACTTATTATTATTATTGTTTGTTACAAAATTAGTTTTTTTCCAGTTTGTTTTGATTGTTATTGTTTAGTTGTTATCTGCCGGTGTCGCGGGCACAGCTTGATTAATGTATGTGTTGTCTTTGGTCCCTGACCCTGACATCAAGCGCTTGAGTACGAGGTTTTTGGCTACGTTATATATTTTGTCTTTTTTTTATTTTTTATAATTATTTTGTTTTTTATTTGTAACGTGCGTTTTGTTTGTGCAGAATACACGTTTTTTTATTTCTTTTCTTCTTTCTTTCTTCTCTTCTTTATGGTAAAAGATAAATGGAAGTATTAAAATTGTATGTGTGCTACAATTTCGCATTGGGTCTAGCCTGTCAGGATATTTGTATGTTTAGAGTAAATAAATAAAAATAAATGTTCGGATAAGTTCGGCTTGGCAGTCGTTTGCCAAGTCCAAGCAATCACTCCACATATTCAACTTTTGCCGGTCAGCAAACACAGTTCGTCATATATCCTCAGTGAATCATGTTCGGGTCGGTTCAGCACAATTCGAGCGAAGCCGAGCGGCTTAACCCGAACATTAATTATTCGATTTTGCTGCCCGGCTTTGGCGAATCATGTCGACCCGAACAAGCAAAAACAAAATCAGTTATACTTTTAGTTAAACCATTTTTCAGATTATCTAAAGTACAGACGCCAGCACACCAAGCTGCTACAACCTGTCAAATTTCTTTAATGGATTTTCAACTTTATCGCTAGAGCGTAAGGTTCAAAGTTGATTGCGAAAATTTTACAGTTTCGGGTAGCTTGATGTGCTTCAGATAATCTGATAAAAATGTGTTAAATGTTACAACAAAATACCTTGTGATTTATTGCAATTAAATTAAAGAAATTATAAAACTCATATTGTTGGGGACCGTGCCTAAATAATAACAGCCGCACAGGTCGATCAATCAGGTTAAGCTACGCTTGCCGCGGTTGGTATGTGGATGGGTGACCATCTTTACATACCGAGACCCCTCCGTGCCTCGGTAAGCCCGTTTTAACCGTTGGTCCCGGCTGGCATCCGTGGATCTTTAATAGTCGGTCAGTCAGTAGTTACGGGTAGTCAGAAGCCCGAAAGTCTGACAACCAGTCTTACCAAGAGGTATCGTATTACCCAGTAACGGGGTTGTGGAGGTCAGATAGGCAGTCGCTCCATATAAAATACTGGTATTTAGCTGCATCCGGTTAGACTGGAAGCCGACCCCAACATAGTTGGGAAAAGGCTCGGCAAATAGATAAAACTCATATAAAAGTACACTTTGTAAAAGCTTAACGCATCTAGTGATATGTGAAGAAAGTAGGCCATACTACAAAATACTGAAACTCACTAATAAATGTTGCATTCTGTTTCTGTTTCTCCATCTTTTGTTTCTCTATCTTCTGTTTTTCTAATTCCAACATCTGCAGGTGTCGCTGTTGTTCTAGTTGTTGTTGTTGCAACTGCTGTTGTTGTTGCAGCGCCTGTTGTTGTTGTTGTTGTAGGGCCTGTTGTTGCTGCAGCTGTTGTTGCTGCAGTTGTTGTTGTTGGAGCGCCTGTTGTTGTTGTTGTTGGAGCGCCTGTTGTTGTTGTTGTTGTTGTTGGAGCGCCTGTTGTTGTTGTAGTTGCTGCTGTTTCGCTAGCATAGCTGCTTGGTCGATCTATGGAACGAGAAACTCTATTTTGTAAACATGGTAATTCAAAACAGGCAAGTACTTCCATGGTAGTAACAGCTCTATATTATCACAATCAAAAGTGATTTATTCAAACTAGGCTGAGAATCAGCACTTTTCGACCGTCAAAATTACAAAAGACAGTCTCGCAAAACGCCCGTCCTTCACTACTTCCTAGTGCTTTCGCTGGGGAGAAGAAGTGGCGCAACAAATTCTCCAGCACGATCTCATTTCGTCTCCTCTCTGATTCTCAGTAGATCTCTTTTGTAATTCTCATTAGATTTCATGATCGTCATCATGACCTGTAGTGGCCTATATGGACAGTTCTCAATTGATTGCATACCCAAATAGGCCGCTGCAGACACAATTTGTCGAAGTGGAGGATTACAGACACATCCAACCCAGGGCAAGGGCGGTGCTTCTGACCAGACCATGACCCATTTGCTGGAGTCTCCTAGGTGCCTGCTCATCTGCTCCTAGGATGACCTAAAGAATGCCACAGATGTCGCAATTAACGGGGCCACCTACTGAGCTCAAATTATATTTAAAAAAAAAAAATACGTATGGCACTCGAGGACTGCCGCGGTAAAGCTATTGCAAATCTTATGCACTTATAATATTTATGCAATATTTTTGAGCGTGGTGAGCGATAAGAAAACAAATTGCAGCTCGTCTCGATCCGTGCGAGCTTCGTAGAGTCTACACGCATACGTCTATAGTCGTATTTTTAATTAGACGAAGTCAACTGACGTTTACTGTGTTGTCAGTTTTTGATGAAATAAAAATAGTGTTGTGACAAAGTGAATGATTGAGAAAACTCCTGAATGAATGAAATTGCCTCGATTGTCACAAAGGAATATATGAATTATATATATATATTATATC
Organism: Eremobia ochroleuca; assembly: GCA_949629135.1. Classification (NCBI taxonomy): domain Eukaryota; kingdom Metazoa; phylum Arthropoda; class Insecta; order Lepidoptera; family Noctuidae; genus Eremobia; species Eremobia ochroleuca. The sequence goes on from OX451414.1 coordinate 7,637,307, forward strand.
GTCCTATAGATAAATGTCCTCAATTACCACAAACACAACGTAACGAAAAACTTAACAAAAACAATGACTAAACATCGTGAGTGCAGAAAAAACATTCGTGCTATCAGACCAGAGGTTAGAAGCTGAATTACAAACAAAATGGCGACCAACGCGCACGGTGTTGATCGGTGTTGGCATTAGTCGCCGCGCCGCGTTTTGTAATAAGCCGTCAAAAAATTGATTGTAGTTACATACTACTAGTAACTTATATCAGAGCACTTTTATACAATTTTATTGTAAAATAGAAATAATATTCTTTTATACTTTGAAATTACTATTCACACTCATTGTTCATTCATCTGATTGAACGAGAACTGAACGCATCACTATTACTTTAAATATGGCAACATTATTTTACAAAGTGACATTAGCTACTGTCAGTTGGCTTCGTCTAATTAAAAATACGACTATAGTCGCACGCACACAAACACCGTGCCGAAGTCTGCCGAATTGAAACGACGTTAGACGATGCACGGCTTTCAACGCCGCACCGCTGTGGCGGTAGGAGTGGGGGGTGTTAGGTTTTTTTTCGTTACGGAATTTCTTGAGTCGGTCGCCGCGCTCAAAGCCCGAGATAAAAGCTATGCAATAGCTTAAAAACAACGAGTAAGAGTACCATCGATACAAAAAAAAGAGGAAGATCTTATCATCGCGCATTCGTATTTCTGAAAATAGACGACGATTCCCGAAGCGCATACATTCCTTTGGAAGGCTATACTTACATGTGTATGATGCGTGGGTCTATCAGGCTTGCCCTGGACGGCTCTGGACTCTGCCAACTGTCGTTCACAGTTCTGAAGTCGCCGGGAGAAGTCCAGGACTTGCTTTTCGGCTGCCTGCATTTCCTGCAAAAACATTTATAAAATAAGGTCAAAACATTCCATTGTGTTCATTTTCGTTGAGCTCCTTAAGTTCTGAGTTGAGCTGCACGGTTACTGACGAATGCGTGCACTGACTGCACAGGTCCACTCAATTTGTGTGGTTCTTTCCTCAAAAGACAATTTCAGATACCAATCTACTTTGAGGACCCTCAAAGATTATGTCCGGATTTTTATATACACATTGACATTGATGAATTTTATACAACGTGTAACGTTAAATGCGTAAAACCTGAAAATAGTTTGATCAGAATAACGAGCAGAATTAATTGAACCACTTTTTAATATAGGTCACATTTTTCAAAAAATCTTCATTAAAAACGTTGCCGTGTCTATTTATTAATAGGTCAAGCAAGCCAATGTCAGCGCGGCGCAGCGGCCCGGTGACGACTCCTCCCTCGATAAAGCGTCGTCGCAGACGCAAGAAACGATCAGAATGGTCAGTAAAACTAAAACAGCACATAAAACCTTTACAATTTTTTTAATGACTTATTTTCTCTCTGAAATAGGTCAATTCAATTAAAAATCAGTTGGGGTGTCTGAGGTTTTGCGCATTTAATGTTACACGTTGTCATAGACAATGACAAGGACTAGATGGCGTTGTGCGAAAGTTGTGGAATATTATTATTATTATTATAATAAACGTTATTAGCCTGTGATGTCCCACTGCAGGGCAAGGCCTCCCTACTCTTTCCACTTCTCTCTGTTCAAAGCTGCTAAGGACCAGTTCTTGTTGAAGGAGTCCAGCTCATACCTACTTATACCTAATACCTACTACTTCATCATCTGCCGAGCCTTTTCCCAACTATGTTGGGGTCGGCTTCCAGTCTAACCGGATGCAGCTGAATACCAGTATTTTACATGGAGCGACTGCCTATCTGACCTCCACAACCCAGTTACCGGGTAATACGGTACCCCTAGGTAAGACTGGTTGTCAGATTTTCGGGCTTCTGGCTACCCGTAACGACAGTCAGAGACCTACGAATGACAGCCGGGACCAACGGCTTAACGTGCTTTCCGAGGCACGGAGGGGTCTCGGTATGTAAAGATGGTCACCCATCCACAGACCAACCGCAGCAAGCGTAGCTTAACATGATCGATCGACCTGTGCGGCTGTTATTATTTAGCCACGGGCCCCTCTACTCCACTTATACCTACTTACTTACAGAAATAAAATCATAAATATAATTAATAAACAAACCTTGGAAGTAGTATTCATAAGAGTAGTCAGTTCTCCTAATTGTTCAGCCACAAGCTGCACTTTCGCTTGCTGAGCCGGGTTCAACTTCTGTTTTTTACCTGTTCAAACAAAAACATTTTTATTTATTTATACAGCATGTCATCATCATCACCATCGTCATCATCATCATCATAGTCATCATCATCATCATAACCATCGTCATCATCATCATCGTCATCATCATCATCATCATAACCATCGTCATCATCATCATCGTCATCATAACCATCGTCATCATCATCATCATCATAATCATCACCATCGTCATCATCATCATCATAGTCATCATCATCATCATAACCATCGTCATCATCATCATCGTCATCATAACCATCGTCATCATCATCATCATCATAACCATCGTCATCATCATCATCGTCATCATAACCATCGTCATCATCATCATCATCATAATCATCATCATCGTCATCATCATCATCATAGTCATCATCATCATCATCATCGTCATCATCATCATAATCTTCATCATCATTATCATCAACGTCATCATCATCATCACCGTCATCACAAGCATCCCGATTGCAGTCTCCGGCAAACAGGATGCTTGTGAGAATATGTATATTTAAACACGTACACTACACTTCTTTATAATATTTATAAATGATCTGATAGCTTACATGAAAAGTATTTCAGATGATACTAAACTTGTAGTTTTTGCCGATGACACAAGCGCTATTATAGCTAGCGACAATATAGAGAATTTAGAGAAGAAGATAAATTTTATCCTATGCGCTCTTGAGAGATGGTTCACTATGAATGATTTAAAACTAAATCTAAAAAAGACGCAATGTTTATTATTTAAATCGACCGTGAAGAACAAGGATCATGTCAAAGTACATTTATTAGGGAATAAAGTGGATATTGTAGACAATGTAAAGTTTTTGGGGGTACAAATAGATGCAGTTTTAAATTGGAAGAAGGAATTGGAAGTGGTCACTAACACTATGAGTAGTGCTTGCTATGCTCTCAGGAGTCTTAGAGATGAATTAACCATTGCTCACTTCAGAATGGTATATTTTGCACTCATAGAGTCTAGACTTAGATATAGCATAAAGTTCTGGGGCAACAGCTACCAATACAATATTAATGCTGCTTTTGTTATACAGAAAAGAGCCTTGAGAACTATGCTTCGCATTAAACAAACGGAGTCTTGTAGAGATCATTTTAAGAAACTGCACTTTCTCACAGTACCATGCCTCTATATTCTGGTCCTGCTTAGACATTTCATTAAAAATATCCATAAGTTTGAGACAGAAGAACAGAGACATATTAGAATAAAAACGCGGAGAAAGGATCTACCTAATTTCATACAGCCTAAGGTTAATGTTGTTAAACATGCTTCAAGAGTGCAATCAGTAAATCTGTATAATAAATTCCCTGTAGAATTTAAAACCTCTATGAATCCAAACGAATTCAAGAGAAAATTAAAGTCATTGTTATTGAGGAAATGTTATTACAGCATAGAAGAGTTTCTCAAAGATAATAGTAATTCAAACTAATATGAGGCACTAATATACTGGGTGTACTAATGTATTTGAATGACGTTATTTCATATATTCAAAATTCTATCATGACTCTTATTGACATACATTTCTTTTAATTGAATTTATATTAATTTTTGAGTTAAGTAATATTAAGTTAAATTATAAGTATAATTAATATTAAGACTAATAATGTTGTGACCAATGTGGAATGTAATATTTTTATTATTATTATTATTATTTTTGTTTCTTTTCTGACTTTGTGATGATTATTTAATTTTGTGTTACATTTATTGTCAAAACCACTGTTCGACACAAATGTAAATTTGTTGAAGAATAAATAAATAAATAGAACTACTAAACGGGATCCTGCAAAAAACCGTATCTGCAAAAAAACGGGATCTTGCCGTGGGAAAGAGCCCTTTCAGTAATAATAATAATAGTATGGTTACCTTTCTTCTTGGTGGCCTTGTTCTGCGCCTGCAGCAGCGTGCGCGTGTGCTCCAGGCGGCGCTTGGCCGCGGCGTGCGCCACCTGCAGCGCGTCCATCTCGCGCCGCGCGCGGTTCAGCTCGTTCACCACAGCGTTGCGCTCTTCCATGAGACGGGATTCCATCTATTGGCGGGAATAGAAGATAAGATATTTTTACTTAAATATAAGATAAGATATTTTTAATAAGATATTTTTACTTTTTAAGATATTTTTTGGTCACATTTTTCAAAAAATCTTCATTAAAAACGTTATATTGTGGAAGCGAGATAGATGCGTCACAAGCCGAACGCTTAGGCCGATCGTGCCTCTCTATCGCTTGTTCCGCGCTCTCGCTTGTACGCTTGGCTCAGGCGGAACGTGACAATGATCATGTCATGCTTTTACATGCGTGCAGCCGGCGTTCATCGATTTATAAGACGTTATCACGTCAAAAAATTACTTAGCTCTGTATAAAATAGTTTAGATTGACTTACGTTATCTTTAACTTTACTGAAATGATAACATCAAGTCAAGGTTTTCTTTAAATTACAATTTCATTCAATTTGAGTTTATTTATTTATTTATTACTTATATCTACAACGTGTAACGTTAAATGCGCAAAACCTGAAAATAGTTTGATCAGAATAACGAGCAAAATTAATTAAACCACTTTTGAATATAGGTCACATTTTTCAAAAAATCTTCATTAAAAACGTTGCCGTCTATTTATTAATAGGTCAAGCAACCCAATGTCAGCGCGGCGCAGCGGCCCGGTGACGAATCCTCCCTCGATAAAGCGTCGTCGCAGACGCAAGAAACGATCAGAATTGCCAGTAAAACTAAAACAGCACATAAAACCTTTACAATTTTTTTAATGACTTATTTTCTCTCTGAAATAGGTCAATTGTATGAAATATCAGTTGGGGTGTCTGAGGTTTTGCGCATTTAACGTTACACGTTGTATATGTCGTCACAAGCAATATCAAGACGACAACATAATCAAGATACTACTTCCGGTAGATTTCATAATATTCGTCAAACCGGAATTTAATTCTCATTGGTTGATCGGTTAGTACAGTGAACGCCGTGAGGTGGCGCTCTAACTTCGCGCCATTTTCTACACGTGGACAGAGCCGATTGGAAAGCAGGCGGCATTCGTTTTTGCGGAGCGGACGCCGGATGGTTGAGAGAATACAATCGGAACTGTCATGTTCACCGTACAAACCTTTGTTTCTTACTGCTCATAAAGTGATTGTAAATTACCGAATAAACGTGACTGTGATTTGTGCTTCAAACTACGTTTTACTGGTTGCCCGAGTACCCACCTTCCTCATGGAACCCGTACCAAGAAACGATGATGATGGCCCTGTTATCGCTACGCCCACGCTCGCGTTTTTTTTAATCGTTGCCCCACACTATGAATTTCTCCTGTATTGTGGGTGCGTTTACAAATATTTAACCTTCAAGCAGTCGCGCGGCGTCGAATCGACCGCGATTCGATCGATTCTCGATACATTTATGATGCCAAATTGCTTACAAATCCAAAGAAAATTAGAATATTATTTTGATTTTATAATTTTGTTTATGTCCTAAGATAATGATAATGTGATAGATACAAAAAATATTAAATAATTAGTGTTTTAAATCCCTGAAATATCCTATAGGTCTTTTAGGTTACGCGCGACCGCTGGCGTTACAAATGACCGCGCGCCCGCTTGAAGGTTAAAGTCACATACACAAACAGCCAGACCCGGAACAACTACTTGTAGGTAAAGGCTCTCGCGCCGCCGGTGGGTAATCTCTGCACGCAGCTGTCATAAAAATATTTGACGTTTTGGAACCGTGCTCGCACCTTGTATATTGCACGGCCCTCGCCCGGCACAGTCTAGCATAAATCATCTTCAAAGCAGTAATTCGAAATTTGGACAGTAGGTTCGTTCTGTGAGGTAGACGTCCAGCAAGAAAGGATTTTATATAAGTTACCTTCTTGGCCTTCTGGCGCTGCTTCTTGGCACGCTTCTTGCCGCGGTCGACGTGTCTCGCTGGTCCTTCTATGTATTGCAGGAGCGCATCTAAGTCGCGAGTGTCTTCCGGACGCGAACCACGCCAACAGGAGCCGCTAGAAAAGAAGAGTTAGAGAATCTATATAAAAAAAACCAGCCAAACGCGAGTCGGATTCACGCACGAACGGTTCCGTACCATTATCTATAAAAACAGCATAAAAAATCATGTCTGTTGTATGGGAGCCCTCTTAAATACTTATTTTATTCTGTTTTTTAGTATTTTTTTGTTATAGCGGCACCAGAAATACATCATCTGTGAAAATGTCAACTGTCTAACTATCACGGTTCATGAGATACAGCGTGGTGACAGACGGACGGATGGACGGACGGAAGGACAGCGGAGCGGGAGTAATAGGGTTCCGGTTTTACCCTTTGGGTACGGAACCCTAAAAAGTACTGTAAAAAAACTGTCAAACGTCAATTTTATTCCTCGAATAACAGTTATCTGGCGATGGAAAAATCACCCCTAAGTTTTGTTAATGACTTGAACAGTTAAACAAGAATAGAATAGAATAGAATACTCTTTATTATGTACACCATATAGATTACAGATATAAATATAGAAATTTTACAAAGGGTTACACAATGGGCGGTCTTATCGCTAAGAGCGATCTTTTAAAGACAACCTTTGGATGGATTGAAAAGGGAAGGAGAGACAAATATTGTAGGTAGTCTGTGGTGTACTACTTACACGATAAAATAAATACATACATAAAGTATATTATACCAATCTAAGTAAATATACAGCGTGTAACGGAAAGGGGGTATCAACCCTGAAGGAGGTGAATGTGCTCATGAAACTCAACAATTTTCCCCAAAGAACATAGGTCGAAATGTGAAAAAAAAATTTGGCCCTCCCATAGTAAATCAATCAGCTGGTAGTCAGTTTTGTAAGGGAGGGCCAAATTTTTTTTTCATATTTCGACCTATGTTCTTTGGGGAAAGTTGTTGAGTTTCATGAGCACATTCACCTCCTTCAGGGTTGATACCACCCTTCCGTTACACGCTGTATACATATAACAATAGACATGAAACAGGAGTAAAGAAAATATAATGGTGCTGTTTAAGGAGAGAGGAAGTGGTTTACTTACCCAGAACATCCGCTTGAGGTAGAGAACACACTAGTATCTCTGCTAGAGAGAGACACAGTGCTTCTTTGTTGTTGCGCTCTACTCTGTCGTTGTTGTTGAGCCTGTTGTTGGGCTTGTTGTTGAGCTTGCTGTTGAGCGGCCTGTTGAGCCTGTTGTTGTTGTGCCTGTTGTTGGGCTTGTTGTTGTTGTTGTGCCTGTTGTTGTGCCTGTTGTTGATTAAACCGTTGCTGTGTCTGTTGTTGTTGTTGCTGCAGTTGCTGTTGTTGTTGTTGTTGTTGCTGCTGATGATGCTGTTGATGCTGGAGTTTTTGTTGCAGAAGCTGTAAATAAATAAATGAACATTAACCCTTATTATACCTACTATCGTGGGTCAAATTTGACCCAGAACCGAACATAGCGTTTTTCGTTTTTATGTTTTAAGTTCACACTAACCAAAAAGTGCCAAAAAATTAGATTAGTTACAAATGCGTGATATTTTTTTTATATTCTAAAATTAAATCAAGATAATTTGGTAAAAAAATGTTTTTTTATTTCATAACTAACCATATTTTATACAAATAATAAAAAAAAAACTACGTTCTACAACAGAGATTTTTGGTATGGGTAAAATATGACCCACGATACCGGTAGTGTTGCCAAAAAAGGCGATACCAGCTAAGGGTTAATTATTAAAAGTTATGGAAAGAAAACGAACTATTATGTCCTATAACGCGAATATATTTCTAACCGCTCCCGCCGCAATCCACACGCTTCAGGCGGAAACGCCTCTCGTGCCCGGCCGGCCAATGAGAGCGAGTCGAAGCTTCTAGAACATTCTAGAAGCTTCCTTTAAAAAACATTCGACGCGCGCCCCTTTTTTCTGACAGAGTCGTGTGACGTCTGACAAATGGGCTGCGCACCGACAGTAGAATATTTTTACGAGTCTTTATCTTCACCACAAACCCTATTGTTTTATTTATACAACATTATGTTTAGTATATGGGAAACCCGAAACACGTGTCTAATATTTTTATGTAAAGAATCTATGAACAAAATTTCAAAACTGTATCACGTGTTATTACCTTGTTATGTTAACTGTTTGTCCATACAAAAAGTTGGTTACCACTTAACACGCGCCGCCGGCCGACCGGCTGTGACCTGTGTTGTGCGCATATGATTGCGGATATGTACTTAGTGTCGCTCGGTGTCCAACTTGTTACCTTTTTTAAATATTTTTGGTGACAAAATATAACATGGCGTAAAAATTATTGGAATCTATTCAGTTACTTATTCTGAACAAACTATATTCAGGTTTGCAATATACTAAAAATAATGTTATATATTGTGTGTATGTTAAACTCCTTATTAATAAACGTGTTCGTAAGTTGTCAAAACTTACGAACATAAGAACTCCTTCATTGATTATCATAATCATCACACTAATATTATAAAAGCGAAAGATTGTGTGTGTGTGTTACTTCTTCACGCTCAAACGGCTGGACCAATTTTGATGAAATTTGGCACACAGATAGTTTATAACCAGAATTAACACATACAAGGTGTAACTTAAATAACGCACAACCTCTTAAGGGGTCATTGTACTCATCATTATGAACAACTTTTACTATGGGACCATACCTGAAATCGCCAACAAAAAAAACAGCTGTTCCCTACATTTATGTTCGCATAACTCGTCAAAATGTAGGGAACAGCTGATTTTTTTTTCGCGATTTCCGCTTTGGTCCCATAGTAAAAGTTATTCATAATGATGAGTACAATGACTCCTTAAGAGGTTGTGCGTTATTTAAGTTACACCTTGTATAATACTTTTTGGAATATTATTTTCCAGGCGACTAACAATTTAAAAGGGCGACTAACTATTTGCTACTAAAAATAATGACATGGCGACTAAAAATAATGACATGGCGACTAAAAATAATGACATGGCGACTAAAAATAATGACATGGCGACTAAAAATAATGACATGGCGACTAAAAATAATGACATGGCGACTAATATTAACCTCCTTTGTGTTAGGTTCGTGTTAGGTTCCTTTAAATCCTGCAGGCGGAAATAGGGGCCCCGCGAAGCGGGGCTCCGTCGACTATTTCTAATTATTATTATTAAAGATAATTAGTTAACTTGATATACAACTTCGTTGTTTAATTTAAGAATGCCCATTTTCTACTTTTTATCCGCCGTCCGTAGCTGCCAACCCAGATTAATTTGTCGCCAACCCATATTAATTTGTCGCCAACCCAGATTAATTTGTCGCCGCGTTAAATACATGCCATACTTTTTATCCCGATATTCCTACGGGAACGAGACTTATGCGTGTGAAACCGCGGGGCGCAGCTAGTTGTTTATAAAAATACATTTAGTCTATTACTAGCCTGTTGCTGTTGTTGTCTTATCTGTTGTTGTTGTTGAGGAGTGAGCGTCGGTTTGTTGTGTATAGGCAAGTCGTAGATAGGCTCCGGCTTCTTCTGTTGTTGTTGTTGTTGTTGTTGCTGCAGTTGTTGAGCTTGCAGCTGTTGTTGTTGTTGTTGCAGCTGTTGTTGATGGGCTTGAGCTTGATGTTGTTGTTTTAATTGCTGTAATAAAAGAAGGATGTTTGAAAATGAAGAAAAGGTTAAGAATTTTTTTTTTTTTGAGTGCAGAAAGCGATAAGACCGCCCATTGTATATTTTGTAGTGTTTGATGTATTTTTTTATATTGTGTATTTTTGGTGTACATAATATATATATTTGCCTAGCCTTTTCCCAACTATGTTGGGGTCGGCTTCCAGCCTAACCGGATGCAGCTGATTACCAGTATTTTACATGGAGCGACTGCCTATCTGACCTCCACAACCCAGTTACTGGGAAATACGATATCCCTAGGTAAGACTGGTTGTCAGACTTTCGGGCTTCTGACTACCCATAACGACTGTCAAAGATCTACGAATGACAGCCGGGACCAACGGCTTAACGTGCTTTGCGAGGCACGGAGGGGTCTCGGTATGTAAAGATGGTCTTTGTTTTTGGTGTACAATAAAGTATATATATAAATAAATAAATATTTTTGTTTGATTATTTAGGGCTGATTTTGCCATCGCCAGATAACTTTTATTATATGATTAAATTGACGTTTGACAGTTTTTCTATGAATTAACTGTCAAAATTTCAAAATTATTCCTCAAATAAAGTTATCAGATAATTGAAAAATCAACCCTTACTCATTATTAACCTTTTAACCGGGGAATTCCGTACACGCTACTGTTTAAGTTTGACGTATTTATACGTCCCGCACGGTTAACGGGTTAAAAATTACACGAAAAATTTATAGTTTTTTTTAAAAGAGGAGACCAGTCACGTTTCGTACAAAGTTGGTCCCAAAACCCAAAGTGCCATATTTCATACTTGTACAGACGCCAGCACATCAAGCTACCCGGAACTGTCAAATTTTCCCAATCAATTTTGAACCTACTAGTTTGGAAAAAAACTCGAGTGAGTAGTATTTTGAATTAAATTGATGCGTGTACTGTTTTTTTGTTTTTGTTTTTTTACCTGTAGTCTAATCTGCTCCATAGCATTTGGGTTGACTTTTCCTTCAGCCTTAAGTACGGGCGGAACATTTATTTGTATAGGCACCGTACGTTGTAACACCTGAAACAATCCATACATAGTATAAAATGAAGTCGCCGAAATGTTTGTACGCGCATAACTTCCGAATGACTGCTCCAAATTGGATAATTCTGCTTTTGTTGTGTTCGGTTGTGCCAAGACAAGGTTTGTATGGAAGATAATTTCGGAAATTCGAAAAAAAAACTTTACACCTCTGCGAAGCTGGGGCGGGCCGCTAGTTAATAACTAATTTACAAAAAATACTTGATTGTATACAATATACAACGTGTAACGTTAAATGCGCAAAACGTAAAAATAGTTTGATCAGAATTAAATGAACCACTTTTTAATATAGGTCACATTTTTCAAAAAATCTTCATTAAAAACGTTGCCGTGTCTATTTATTAATAGGTCAAGCAAGCCAATGTCAGCGCGGCGCAGCGGCCCGGTGACGACTCCTCCCTCGATAAAGCGTCGTCGCAGACGCAAGAAACGATCAGAATGGCCAGTAAAACTAAAACAGCACATAAAACCTTTACAATTTTTTAATGATTTATTTTCTCTCTGAAATAGGTCAATTGAATTAAAAATCAGTTGGGGTGTCTGAGGTTTTGCGCATTTAACGTTACACGTTGTATAAGTATACAAAGTAATTAACATTACAAGACAGAGCATTAAATTAAATTATTTGCCATATGTCGGCTAGCCACGCCAAAAACACGTAAATACATACTAATTAAACATATAAACAACGACAATAAATTACGTCGATTCAGTAAAAATCTCACCGTGAAATCATAAGTGAAGTGAGCACTTAATAGTGTTAATACCTAGCGAATGACAGCTCACTTCCCGCTCACTTCACCTAAGTTCTCACGGTGAGATTTTTATAGAATAGCACTGCAGGTAATGTTCCTGAACGAGTCTAGTCGAGTTAGTATGTATGTATTTATTATACAGCATATTCGAAGGGACATTATTTTGATCCTTATGATTGACCCTATCGATTAGTGCCATAAAAGTACAGGATGCTATTTTTCGGAGTTTAGTCCGAACAATTCCCGGGTGTGGTAAGCGTATTTTCAAAAGCTTTTTTATATATAAAAAAAAAAAACAATAGACTTCCAAAAAAACACTACAAAGTGAAAAATAACTTTAATTTTGGAAGTCGGTGTCGTTGGTTCCGCATTTTCGTTTTTTGACACCGACTTCCGAAATTAAAGTTATTTTTCACTGAAATGATGAAATTTGGCACACAGATAGTTTATAACCAGGATTAACACATAGAATACTTTTAATCCCGATATTCCTACGGGATCGAGACTTATGTGGGTGAAACCACGGGGCGCAGCTAGTATATAAATAAATAAATAAAAACTATACGCTCTCGAGCAAGAAAAATAAAATAAATCAAAATTAAAAATTTAAACAAAAACTTACTACCTTAACCTTTTGAACGCCAATCACTTGTGTAATACAAACTTGTATACAAGTGATTGGCGTTCAAAAGGTTAATAAAAGCCTGTCCTATAAAGGGCGTGACAGCTTACATATTTATGCAATGCTGGGTTCTGTCTAGGTTCTCAAAGATGATGATGTGTGGTTTACCTTAGGTTTGTTCGCAGTCAGAGCGGCTGCAGGCGGCGGTTTGTCGGACACGGCCATCTGCGCCATCTTGTCGGCGAGTTGTTTCTGTTGAATGTCTATGGATTGTCGTTTCTGCTGCACTTGCGCGGACGTTAAGTTCGGCGGCTGCGTTTTTGGTAATGCCTGTTAATAGAAAATCTTTTTTTAACAAAACCAAGATACGCAGTCACTCATTTTAGGCCTGAACACACGTACAACATCCACATGGAGGGGCGCTAATATGTATAAAAAAAAATATATGTATAAAATTCAACAATGTCAATGTGTATACAACATGTAACGTTAAATGCGCAAAACCTCATACACCCCAACTGATTTTTAATTCAATTGACCTATTTCAGAGAGAAAATAAGTCATTAAACAAATTGTAAAGGTTTTATGTGCTGTTTTAGTTTTACTGGCCATTCTGATCGTTTCTTGCGTCTGCGACGACGCTTTATCGAGGGAGGAGTCACAATAACCATTTTTTATCGTATACATTTTACGAGAAATAATGGCTCTAAAATTATCAGTGTTTCTCCATTGCACCCGTGCGAAGCCGGGGCGGGTCGCTAGTATACCAAGAAATACAATAAAAAACTAATTTCATTTAATTATGATTGCATAAAGTCTTAATAAATAAATAAAAAAAGTAATAAACTTATGTTACCGGTGGTTTGGGCGCGATCGGCGGCGGTTTGGTGGGCTTGGGCTGTACGGGCGGTTCGATGGGCGGCGTCTGCATGCCCGACACCCTGGGCACCGCGGGTTCCTGCTCACCCTGCAACGAATACACGGAGTTAATACAGTTATTAGGGAAACTTTAAGATCGGTGCCAAACAACACTGGTGTGTTAATGGACTTAACCCCTTAAATCAGGGATGCACAGACTTATTAAGACTAGGGGCCACTCGGGCAAATTATGAACTGATGGCGGGCCGCCAGAAGTATAGGTAATTAAAGACAATAATGAATTGATAATAATGTATTAAAATTGAAAAAGAATTTATTAATTTGAAGCGTGGCACTGCATAGTGCTTACAATCTTTTTTCGGCCCGTGGTCTGTGCATCCCTGCCTTAAATGCTCCGAAAACCCAGTTCTGTCAACGGTGTCACCTTTTTTTCTGCTAACCACATAAAAAACACCGTCGTTAACATACACGTCATATGGTTTGGTGTACGTTAGTTTTTATAGCAATTATTTTAACATTAACTCATCGAATGCCGTAATTAGAGACACAATAGAAAGACAATTGCTTATGTCGAACTGTGTAACTTAAGACATTCAAAAGGTTAAAAAAAAATGGCATAGTAGAAGTACTTCAGCATATAAGGGGTGTCCGGAAAGTCATGGATTACCTTTTACCTGCTGATGGGCCACATTGAGATCTACCAATAAAAAAAAAATGACCTACCAATTTTTTTTTTTTTTCACCTTGGCCGATCAAAAATAAGGTAAATTTTTTTTGGTGATAATTTTAAGTTTTAACTTAAATTTTAGGTATTCAAAAGATGATATCTGTAACTTTCTTGTATTCAATCGATAGTAGGATGATTCAAGATGAAAATAAAAAAAAACCTGTACTCGAAAAAGTTTTCATTCGTAGAAATGGCATGGAAAACACTGATCAAAGGTAGAGATTTTCCAAAATTTCATTAACCTTTTAAACGCCAATCACTTGTATACAAGTTCGTATTACACAAGTGATTGGCGTTCAAAAGGTTAAACATCAAAAAACTCGGAAACCATAAGACTTTTACCATGGTAATTTTTTTTTATTGGTAGATCCCAATGTGGCCCATCAGCAGGTAAAAGGTAATCCATGACTTTCCGGACACCCTGTATAGTATAATCGGCATATAACGTTCCCACTTTTGGGACACAGGCCTCCTCTCGGTGAGAGGGAGTGGGCCGTCAGTCAGCGCCTGACGTAAATTGACGTATTTTTAGTAGCCAATTTTTTAATCACGTATAAACTTGTCCATGGAGTATCTTAATTTGACAGGAATAAACTTATATAGGGTGACTGGTAATTAGTGACCGATACTTAAACACATGATTGTACTCATCATTGCAAACAACTTTTACTATTGGACTAAATCCGAAATCGCGAAAAAAAAATCAGCTGTTCCCTACATTTATGTCCGTACGAGTCGTCAAAATGTAGCGAACAGCTGATTTTTTTTTTTCGTCATTTCACTTTTTGTCCCATTATAAAACTTGTTTGTTGTCATGAGTAGAATCATGTGTTTAAGTATCGGTCACTAATTACCAGTCACCCTATATTTATCTTCTTAATGAAATAGATAAAAGATCCGCTGAACTTAAATTTAGTTCAGTTTGTTAACAAGGGAATCGACACCAATGGCAAAGTCGGAAGTCTGTGTGTGTATGTGCTGAAGCTACTCGTCTTCACGCACACACTCACAGCGTGTCTGTACACTTGGTTACCACAAGTAAAGCGCACGTCGCTTCGTTAGAAATGATAAATGATTTATTTTCTGTAAGTAGGTTTGTACAAACACTTTTACATGTCAATCATATTTTTTAAACTAGATGAGGTCGGCGTTTCCTATCTGACTACTCTGAGAAGAAAGGCCGAAACAAACTCAGAGGTCACAGTCTCTTTTAAAGTCCAGACATAATCTTGGTCAGATCATGTGAAGACCATGCAGATTGGTGTCTGAAATGGTCTTTTGAGTAAAGAACCACACAGATTGAGCGGACCTGTCCAGTCAGTGCACGCATTTGTCAAAAATTGTGTAGCTCAACTCAGAACTTGAGGAGCCTTACGATTCGACGAACAATACCAATGAAAGGACATTTGGGTAGGCCGCATAAATTACTCAAACTGCCAGACCATGATTAAAACTAACTAAGAAGGAAAAAAGAAAAAAGAAATGACCCACATAGTCTTCACACTCACAATAATAATAATAAAAAATAAGATACTATACAAAGTAAATATCCATGTCATTGTTTATATAAAATTCATCAATGTCAATGTGTATATAAAAATCCGGACATCATCTTTGATCTTTGAGGACCATGTAGATTGGTGTCTGAAGTGGTATTTTGAGGGAAGAACCACACAGATTGAGTGGACCTGTGCAGTCAGTGCACGCATTCGTCAGTAACCGTGCAGCTCAACTCAGAACTTAAGGAGCTCAACGATTCGACGAGCAATACCAAGGACAGAACATTTGTGTAGACCGCATAAACCACTCAAACTGCCAGACCATGATTAAAACGGAAACAATGACCCACATAGTCCTCACATTCACAATAATTAAAATAATATAAGACTTTAAACAGTAAATGTTCATGTCATGTCATAAATAGATATTTAGAAAGAAAAAAAATAACAAAAGTGTAAATCAGCAAAATAAAAAATAAACAACATTCACTGTCTAGACCTATTGGAGCAGCTCAATCCCAAGCGTTTTTGTCCTCAATATAGTCTTTTACAGTATAATAGGCTTTCTGGCATAGTTTTAGCTTTATAAAAGATTTGAATTTATTAATGCTTAGTTCTTGAATGTGGCTAGGAAGTTTATTATAAAAACGTATACATTGGCATCTAAACGAGCCACCTATTTTCTTGAGCCTTGTTGTAGGAACAACAAATTTATGTTTGTTCCTAGTATTTATATTATGGATATCACTGTATTTCTTAAACAGATTAATATTTTTATGTGCATACAAAAGATTATCATAAATGCACTGAGAAGGCACAGTCATTATATTAATCTCTTTAAATTTGTCTCTGAGGGAGTGTCTGGGACTTAATTTATAAATGGAACGAATTGCCCTTTTTTGTAAAATAAAAATTATCTGAATTTCGGCGGCATTTCCCCACAACAGAATACCGTATGACATCACACTATGAAAATAACTAAAGTAAACTAAACGGGCTGTCTCTAAATCAGTTAAGTCACGAATTTTCCTAACGGCGTATGCTGCAGAGCTAAGCTTTTTTGACAATTTATCTATATGGGGGCCCCATTGAAGCTTGGCATCCAAAGTTATGCCTAAGAATACTGTGGTATTTTCGGGTTTTAACTCTTCACCCTTTATGAGAACACTAGTTTCTACTTGTCTAACATTTGGTATCGTAAACTTAATACATTTGGTTTTTTTTTCGTTAAGAAGTAAATTATTAACATTAAACCAGTTAACTACTTTTGCGAGGGCACTATTTATACTGTCAGTAACCAGCTGTTGACGTTTGAGTTTAAATAAAAGTGAAGTGTCATCTGCAAACAACACTATATCATGTTCATCCTTTATGAGGTAAGGCAAGTCATTGATATAAACAATAAATAAAAATGGTCCAAGTATTGAGCCCTGTGGGACCCCCATTCTTACTACAGATCCGGGTGACCTTTTCCCGTTAACATCAACTCTCTGAATCCTATCACTTAAGTAAGAAGTGAGAAGATCCAGAGAGGCGTTCCGGATTCCGTAGTGGTGAAGTTTCCTGATTAAGGTTTCATGAAGAACACAATCGAATGCCTTGGACAAATCACAAAAGATGCCCAAAGCATCGCATTTGTCCTCCCATGCATTATAAATATGTCCTAAAAGTTCAACTCCGGTATCCGGTACCGGCTATCGGTAGTTGAACGACCCCTTGTAAAACCGAACTGTTTATTATTCAGTAATTTATTGTTATTGAAAAATCTTTGCAATTGATTTAAAATAAGTTTTTCATAAATTTTACTAAAGGTGGGTAGTACGGAAATAGGTCTATAATTAGTAGGGTCTGATGTACTATCTGATTTAAACAACGGTATTATTTTACTGTGTTTCATAAGATCAGGAAACTCACCACATTGAATACAATTATTAAATATAACAGCTAAAGTAGGTGCTACAATGTTTATAATTGTCTTAGCAACATCCACAGAATTACCCCATAGATCTGCAGTCTTTTTAACATTTAACATGTGAAAAGTTTTAATTATATATGTACAAGTGACAAATTCGAAGTGAAATTCCGAATCACAAACTGGAACGTTTTCTTTAAGTAAAGACTCTGCAGCACTGGGTGATGAGCTTAGAGATTTAGTAGTTGACACGGGAATCTCTGCAAAGAAATTTTCAAAGGCCGCGGCGACCTGAGGATCTGATCTAATTACTTTGTCATCAATAGCAAGGCTGTAGTCACTACTTCGGTTGCATGACCTTCCTGTTTCGCTATTAATGACATTCCAAGTCATTTTAATAATGTTACTACTGTTTTTAATTTTTGAACTCAAATAACGTGACTTGGCCATACTACAGACTGTTTTAAATATTTTAGAATAGTTTTTAACATATAAATTAAATTCAGCAGTGTTTATACAAATCCGTTCATCATATAATTCATAAAGTCGTTTTCTACTTTTATATATACCAATGGTGGCCCAGTCACTGAAGGAAGCGTTACTATTGACTGATAATGTCTTTGGAATGAATGTTTTATCAAATTGTGTGCAATACATATTAAAAAAATCATTATATTGTTTGTTAGGGTCATCATTAGTCAACAGAAGTGGTAATTTACTTAAGAGTTTAGTTTTAAATGTTTCTAAGCGTTTAGTTGTTTTTGGGTTAACAGTGATATCTTTTTTAATAACTTTTTTGTTTTGATTTGTAATAGTGATCAGCTGTCCGCAATGATCTGAGTCTATTAAATTAATCATTTCTTTGTGGTTTGGTATAATATCTGTATAAATGTTATCTAGGCATGTGGCACTAGTAGGAGTTATTCTAGAGGGCTCCAAAAATAGGTTAACAAGATTGTATGACTGAAACAAACTTATGATTTTAGTACTTAACCCAGAATTTTCTAACAAATTAACATTGAAATCACCGCAAGTGATGATGGACTTGTTTGTATTACAGATTTTGTGCAACACTTCATCCATAACCTTTTCAAAACAATCATACAATCCTGAAGGAGGTCTGTATACACTTAACATAATGAACTGCTCCAATTCTATACAGGCTATTTCAATTGTCCGCTCAACAGAGAGGCTCACAATGTCCTTTCGGTCCTTAAATTTAAGCTGGTTATGTACTAAAATTAATGAGCCACCATGTATAGCATTTACTCTGCTGAATGAACTACCAACCTGGTGATTACTAAAATTGAACATGAACTGGTGGCTTTTAAGCCAATGTTCTGTCATACAAAGAATATCTACATTATAACAATTCAGGAATAATTCTACTTCTAAGTCTTTGTTTAAAAAACCTTGAATGTTCTGATGCACCAGATTGATACTGTTTAATTTTTTTACACTTTCATTTGAGTTATTAATTGCCATAGTTCCATTTTTGCTAGAGGTTGCCTCTATTGTCCTAATTTCTAATTTAAATGATGATTAATGTCATTAATTTTGAGCAAATTATTGACAGAACAGTTTAAAATGTCTTTGCATTGCTCATAAGGAGCAATTTGTTTAGCCAAATTTTTGGCTGAAATAGAAAAAAAATATGATAGCGACATAGCTATCTGTCTTTTGAGATAGGTAGAAAGATAGTACATAACACGATTGTATCTATCTTTTGTCAAATATAAATTACTATTAATATAATAGTTTGTGTCAATTAAATGGATTAGCTTATCATTGTAAGTTAAATTATGCAATGTCATGTTTATATCATATCTTAACCTATTTTCTTCCTGTGGCAAACTGTTACTATAAGGGAATGTAAATAACACAATTTTTCTTAAACTAAGGTTGCACAATGTTCTATGATATTGGAGCAATTCTCCTTTATTTAAATTTCCCCTATTTCCCATAGAAGAAAAGAATACTGTTGCGGACGCCGAACTCCCCGTAGCAATAATGAACAAAGTAGGATTATGATACTAAAATGTTTGTGATTGGTCGCGGAGTCAGGCCTCCGACAGGTTTGGACAAGTCGAAACCTGTCGGAGAGCGGACACGGACTAAAGTGATCGGATTGGTGGGTCGCCAAGAATTTTAATAAAGTACACTAAGGGCCACCCACTACTTCCACCCATGAACCGGTGTATATTAGACGGACAGATTTAGATCAGTTCAGTAAGTTCAATCAGATCATCGATAGCAGACAACAAGAATAAATCCAGAATAGAAACCAAGACTTTTATTTGAAGATCCATACAGTCCACACCCTACAGTCTGGTCCTCCGAACTCGGATCAAGGAAAAAAGGAACCTTTCGTAAGTTGAACCGATAATAACTTACCTGTGTATCCTGCTGTGTATTCTGCTGTGTATTCTACTGTGTACCGTCAACCGAGCGAGATGGTAGTCACCCGTAGCCAAGGGGACTTGGCAGAATTGGAAGAACAGCGTCGGGCCTTAGAACGAAGGGACGAAGAACTGCTAGTATCAGTACGTCGCCGGGAAGCGGAACGAATAGAACGAGAGCGACTAAGACGACTGTCTCTCGACCCGCCGGCGTCACCTCAAGTTGAAAGTATGACCGGACCTACTACCGCCGTGGACATCGCAACAGCGGGACCATCGTCTGAACAACGACGAATAAGATCACCGCCGCGCTCAGTGAGATCGAACACGAGTGCGACTACACGGTTACGATTGGTTGAACTTGAGGCGGCCGAGAAACTAGCAAGCATTCGACGAAAGGAGCTGGAAATCGAAGCAGATCTGGTGAAAAAGAGATTGGCTGCTGAGGTCTCTGTAATACAAGATGACCAGGAAAGCGTCCATGAAGATCTACTTCAGGAAGAACACCAGCACCGGAAGGTGGACCAATGGCTACGAACCCACCCCCTCAACACACGGGGGGAGGGGGGCACGAACACAGAAGCCAAAGAAGACCCAAAGCAGCAACGCTTTGAGGCACCAAGAGGAAGATCGCCAACGCCAACGAGAACCAGAAACAGCATTGACCAATTAGCTGCGACCCTGGAGAAGATGGCCAGGCCACGACTTCGACACACAGATCTACCAACTTTCTCTGGTGCGGCCAACGAGTGGTTGCCATTCAAGGCATCGTACTATGACACGACCAACATGTACAACGTGTCACCAGCAGAGAACCTTCAGAGACTTAGAAGTTGCCTCAAAGGCGAAGCACGAGACACAGTAGCGGCTCTTCTGCACGCGGCCACAGAACCGGACGCTGTCATGAAGACGTTGGAGCAGTGCTTTGGCCGACCAGAGGTGATCATAGACAAAGCTCTGGATGACCTGAAAAAGATGCCAAAACCTAGTGCTAGTGCCAGTGACCTAAATAGTTTCGCGATTAAAATCCAAAATACGATATGTGTGTTAAAGACAATCGATCGCAAGGGGTACCTCTATAATCCCTTGCTAACCCGGGAAGTGCTTGAAAAGTTAAGTCCACATCTCCGATCTCGATGGTGCGACTACGCCAGTGACAACGAAGGGTCAGCAGAGCCCGAAATAGTGACACTATCTCGTTTCTTAATGCGTGAGGCGGACAGGGCGTTACGCTATACATACGCCCCAACAACGAGTACCGCAACTCACAAAAACGAAACCAGGCCTGCCATAACCCTGAAGAAGAAGAAGCCTAACGCAGTGTACGTCACGGTTGAAGGAACCGAAGAAGATCAGTGCCCCAGTTGCAAACAGAATCACGTACTGACCCAGTGTCCGAAATATAAAGCACTGACCGTGGATCAACGCTGGGAACTAGTGAAGGACAATAAGGTATGTTTCAAGTGCGCCCAGAAGAAACACAGGCGTGCCATGTGTAAAGCGAAACCGTGCGGTGTGAACCAGTGCCGCCGACCTCACCATGCCACGCTACACCAAGAAAGGAGAGAGTCGCCCGAAATAAAGTCAGCGACTGAACATAAGTCTGAAGAACCCACTCAGGAGGAGGCAGTCATGTCGGTGGCTACCCTAACAGCCGCCGGCCCGAAGACTGTCCTCCTCAAAATGTGCCCCGTGATCATCACAGGTCCACGGGGGGAGGTGAAGACTCACGCACTCTTCGACGAAGGAGCCACCATCACTCTCATTGACGAAGACCTGGCTGTGAGTATCGGGGCAGAAGGAACGTCACAACCACTGCATATCCATGGAGCGAACATGTCCTCACAAGAACGAGACAGCAAGATCGTCATGGTGCAAGTGAGAGGGGTCAGCGAGATCAGCGCACCACATAAGCTTCAGGCCAGAACAATGAAAAACCTGAGGCTTCACCAGCAGTCGATCCCAGACACTCTGCTGGAATACGAACACCTACGTGACCTCCCAACAGACGAGGTGTGTTATGCGCCAACACGCCCCGGAATCCTAGTGGGGACAGACCACTGGGAGTGCATCGTGTCGAGAAAACTCCGAGTCGGCGGCCCCAACCAGCCAGCTGCATCCCTAACGCAGCTCGGCTGGGTAGTACATGGGACCGCACCACGAAGCATCTTCATGAACGAAGACAACGTGTTGCATCTCTATGAATACGAGAAGCAGCAGCAGCACGACCACCAGCGACTGCATGACCTAGTGGAAACTCACTTCAAAATAGAAGCACTAGGTATTGCAAGAGAACCACGCGTGAGTGACGCTAACCAACGAGCGATAGCAATCGTCGAAAGAACCACTAAGAAGATCGACGGTGGCTACGAAGTCGGATTGCCATGGCGGCACGATGACATCACCATGCCACCCAGCTACGGTGCAGCGCTCCGCCGATTGAAGAAAATCGAACAGAAGATGGATGCATCACCCGACTTCGCCGAACAATACAACGCTCAAATAAACAACCTGCTGGAAAAGGGGTACGCAGTGCCGTGCGACGGCACAGAACAGTCAAGTGCCGTCTGCTGGTACCTGCCTCACTTTGCCGTACAGAACCCAAACAAACCCGGCAAACAGAGGCTGGTGTTTGACGCAGCGGCGAGAAGCCACGGAGTGTGCCTGAACGATAAACTACTGGAAGGCCCGGACCTACTGCTATCGCTGCCGGGAATCATATTCCGTTTCCGAGAGAAAGCGATAGCAGTAACGGCAGACATCCAAGAAATGTTCTTACGCGTCAAAATAAGAACTGAAGATCAACCGGCCCAACAGTTCCTGTGGAGAGGCACCAACAGAACAGAGCCCCCGCGCCACTACAAAATGACGAGCATGATATTTGGCGCAGCAAGCTCTCCATACATGGCCCATTATGTCCGCAACCACAATGCAGACATACACGGAAATGAATACCCACACGCGTTAGAGGCTATTAAAAACAGCCACTATATGGATGACCTGGTGGCGAGCTATGATAACCAGGAAGAAGCCCTGAAGGCAATACAAGAAACAAGACAGGTGCATGCGGTCGCCGGGTTCACTCTGCGTGGATGGAGCACGAATCATGAGACAGTGCTACGCGACGTGCCCCGAGAGCTGCACGCTACCACTCCCACACAACTGGGAGGAGAGAAGCCCACGAATAAGATACTCGGGCTGTACTGGAACGCCGAACGGGACGAACTCGGGTTCAACACGTCAATGAACCGGGTCCCCGCTCCGGTACGAGAACGGAAGCGCCCACCGACCAAAAGAGAAGCACTCAGCGCAGTAATGTCCATCTACGACCCTCTAGGACTGCTGAGCCACTTCACGATAAGAGCAAAGATTATACTGCAAAGTCTGTGGCGCCTCAAAATAACGTGGGACGAGCCGATACCGGAAGAGGACAACGAACATTTCGCGACCTGGCTCGCTCAACTCACCGACGTCGCCCAGCTTCGACTGCCCAGAAGCTACACGTCAAAGAAGTACAAGGACATAGAACTACATGTCCTATGTGATGCGAGTGAACAAGCCTACGCAGCCGTGGCCTACTGGAGAATAGTGAACTGCGATGACACCGTAAGCATAGTGCTAGACGCCGCCAAAGCAAAGGTGGCGCCACGACAGACACAAACTATTCCTAGGCTGGAACTACAAGCGGCGGTCTTAGGGGCCAGACTCGCTGACACCATCCGCAAGGAACACCGCATCGAGGTCAGCAAAACTGTGTACTGGACAGACTCTTCCACCGTCGTGCACTGGATAAAACATGACATGCGACGATACACGCCGTTCGTCGCGCACCGACTGGGAGAAATCGCCGAGCTCACCTCAAAGGAAGAATGGCGTTGGCTACCAACCAATCACAACATAGCCGACGACGCCACCCGACTTACCAACGCGCCGATCCACATAACCGATCGGTGGTTCCAGGGGCCTAGCTTCTTATACTCACCCGAGGAGCAATGGCCCGGGAATATGCCACCCGATGAAGACGATGAACAAGGAGTCCTGCACATTACCGAGACTCCGCGAGACAGCTGGCTACCTGACCCTGCCCGCTTCTCCAAGTACGAGACGCTAGTAAGAGCAGTGGCAAGAGCCTTGGCGTTCATCGACATATGTCGACGCGCCGCTACAAGACTGGAACACAGACATATCCAGCGCGCTGAGAAAGAACTCCTGCAACGAACGCAACAGGAAAGTTTCGGCGAAGAAATGAGACGGATGCAGTCAGCCCGTCCTATCCCAAAGACGAGCAGACTGTACAAACTCGATCCAGTATTGGAAGACGGCCTCCTGCGGGTACGAGGCCGCATTGAAGCATCAGCGGCAACACAAGAAGCAAAACGGCCAATCATACTAGATGGCCGCCACCGAGTGACGAGGCTTCTGGTACAACGGGAACACTGCGCTGCGGGTCACGCCAACCGAGAGCGCGTGACTAACGACCTGCGGCAACGGTACTGGGTCATACATCTGCGACCCACCGTGCGCGCGATCGAGAGAAGCTGTGTCTTCTGCAAGAAGCAGAAGGGGACACCACAAACGCCGGCCACGGGAGACTTACCACACGCCCGCCTAGACCCCTTCCACCGCCCGTTCACTAACTGCGGGGTGGACTACTTCGGGCCCATGACAGTCAAGGTGGGTCGTCGCCGTGAAAAAAGGTGGGGTGCATTATTCACCTGCCTCACCTCCCGGGCCGTGCACATAGAGCTCGTCGCATCCCTTTCAACGAACTCTGCAATAATGGCGTTGAGAAGAATGGCTGCGCGCAGGGGTTGGCCGCGTATCATGTACTCCGACAACGCGACCAACTTCCGCGGGGCCGACCAAGAGCTCCGCAGTGCCTACGCCGAGTGGCTACCCGACCTGAACAACGAGGGGCTGCGTCATCGAATGGAGTGGCGGTTTATACCTCCTGGCGCGCCCAACCACGGCGGCGCGTGGGAAAGAATGGTACGTTCCATCAAGGCGGCCCTCAAGGTCACCCTACGAGAGAAGGCACCGACTGAAGAGGTCCTCGGCACGCTACTCACTGAAGCAGAATTCTCAATAAACGCACGACCCCTAACCCATGTCAGTGTGGACCCGAACGATCCCGAGGCCCTGACTCCCAACCACTTCCTGTTGGGGTCATCAAACGGCCTGCCTACGACAGGGCCGTGCAAGGAAAACGACCGACGAACATGGCGAGCTAGCCAAGCGCTTGCCGACCACTTCTGGCGGCGCTGGCTGCGGGAATATCTGCCCACATTGATACCCCGCGGCGAGCCGAAGAACAACGCGAGGCCGCTACAAGTTGGCGACGTGGTCCTGGTGGTCGACAACACACTGCCCCGGAACACCTGGCCGATGGGGATTGTGGAGCGCACGCACCCTGCAACTGACGGCAGCGTCCGGGTGGTCGAAGTACGGACCAGAACTGGAATCTTCCGACGCCCGGTGAGCAAACTCGTCGTCCTGGAGAAGAAAGAGGAGGCTTCGCGAGCTACGCCGGGAGGAGAAATGTTGCGGACGCCGAACTCCCCGTAGCAATAATGAACAAAGTAGGATTATGATACTAAAATGTTTGTGATTGGTCGCGGAGTCAGGCCTCCGACAGGTTTGGACAAGTCGAAACCTGTCGGAGAGCGGACACGGACTAAAGTGATCGGATTGGTGGGTCGCCAAGAATTTTAATAAAGTACACTAAGGGCCACCCACTACTTCCACCCATGAACCGGTGTATATTAGACGGACAGATTTAGATCAGTTCAGTAAGTTCAATCAGATCATCGATAGCAGACAACAAGAATAAATCCAGAATAGAAACCAAGACTTTTATTTGAAGATCCATACAGTCCACACCCTACAAATACTGTACTTACATTAGCACTCTTACACTGTTGTTTCTTCTTGTTCAGTATAGATCGTAGTCGTTCTCTCGTCTCGTTGAAGTTTCGAGGCACGGGCGTCGTCAGGGGCGGCTGTAAGTATATTTAAAACATTTTCAATACTGTAACCAATAAATCTGCCGAGCCTTTTCCCAAATAAAAAAAAAAATTATAAAAAATAAAAAAAAATAAAAAAATGTGTTGGCGTTGACTTCCAGTCTAGCCGGAGGCATCTGAATACCAGTATTTCACATGGAGCCACTGTCTGTCAGACCTCCACAACCCAGTTACTGGGTAGCACGTGCCCCTGGTAAGACGGGTTGTCAGAATTTTGAGCTTCTGACTATCCGTGTGAAAGATCTACGAACGACAGCCGGTTTTTTTTTTTCATGATTAAATTTATTTATTCGTAAGGCATTAAGTTCGCCTTTATACCTTTTTGTGTGCGAACAGATTAAATAAATAAATAAATAAACTGAAACTAGTAAGAAACAATT